>JAFHBV010000111.1:0-85965 GCA_019022785.1 Pseudomonodictys pantanalensis
GGGGGGGGGTGAAGATGCGGTGTGGACGAATCGAGTAAGAGTCCGACGGTTATTATTTATTGGACGTGAGGTATGAGAAGGTGCGCTGTAATCACCCTTCCCTCAGGCGAACTCGAGAAGAGAGATAGAGAGAGCGTCCTAGAATGTCTCTGCTGGGTGAGACAACGATAGCAAGCGCGAGACAAGCCCAGATCTCTGGTAGCTACTTCTTCTTGGATGATGCCTTTTGCAAGCCCGCTTGATCAGTAAGCAAGCGATAGAATCACAAAAGGATGCCAGAGCGAGAGTATATACTCATTCATTGCCCTCCCCGACACTCATCATATGCATAGCCCGTCCATCCCCAATCCATTCACAAGCCACGCTCAAGATCCACCCGAGCCCCACTAAATCACCAACCACATGCCCAAAGATACACAAGAAAGAGTACATAAGGGGTATTTGTTGAACAGAACAAACAATCCAGATATGGACTGTCAAATAGGGACGGAAATGAGCGTGAGAATGTAGTGAAGATGCTTTTCAGCCATCCATGCAATGCGTGAGTAGGAAAAGTGTTCAGTGATGATGATGATGATGATGATGATGCGTCCGTTAAGTCGTTGAATGATGCGCCCGTCGCGGCTGAGCCGTCCCCTGCGTCCCCACACACCGCGTGTCCTCCCGGCGTAGTGTCCCACAGGAATGCGGGTGATCGTCATGGTGCGTAGCCGTGCGATGTTGGTGTGTGACCCTCCTCATAAATCGCCCCCATTCTTTTCGCACGTCACCTCTCTTAATACCCTTCACCTCCCTACGCGCAGCCACTTGTCATACCCCTCTTCGTTCGCCAACGATATCATTTATGACCGTCCGGTCCCCGCGCGAGCAAGTTCTTTTATCCTCACGGCCGGCCCCTTGCTGAGTCGCCGGCTGTTCGTCGAGCTGGATTTCGTCGAAGTAGGTGACGAAGCATACACGTACTCGCCATCGATGTACTGCGCATCGCTGAAAAAGGTTGTGCGCTTCTCGCGGCGAGTGTAGCGCTGCTCCAGACGGTAGAGCTCAAGTCCTGCGCGCATGTGTCAGTTTCTGCTGTACTTCGGGTGCTGCATTGGCGCAGAGGTGGACATACTAGCTTGGAGCTTCTCGAATATACCCATGGTGAATCTTGCGATGCGGCGTGACTGACAGTCGTGTGTGGTGATTTGGTATTCGATTCCTTTCTTCTAGAAGGGATTCGAGGGATTTGTTGGTGTTGCTTGCGGTGGTGGCTGGGCTCGAGGTGTATATATTCGGCACCGTCGTCGCAGGGGTGGCAGGGAAGACGGCTGTACAGCTGAGGCACGCAACGATCCTAACCTTCAATGCAAACAAGGTAAATCCAGCCGATCGAACACTTGTCGAAAGAACAACGTCTCGGTCCAGTCGCCCAATCGTCAACCAATTCAGCACTTTACGTGTGAGAAGAAGGAAAGAAGGACAACGAAGAGGCGCAAGCGGGAGGGGGCTGGCAGGCACAAGCGGGCAAGAGGGAGACAGCGAGCGACCTCGAGGGAATATGGCGGGATAAGGGCCTAAGCGTGGGACTAGGAAAAGGCCTGGCTGGACAGACACGCTTGCCGGGTCGGTTTTGCGTTTTGGCTTGCGTCCATGGCGTGCATGGGCGCAGACGGCTTGAGAGTGGTTCTCGAATCGTTGGGACGCGCCAGCATCGCGCCTAAGCCGAAGCGGCATGAGAGCCGGTTTCGCGGGATTTCTTTGCATGTGTGCCTGCCGATGCTCGAGCTGCAGCAGCGCCGTTTCTATGCTGCAGTGGTGGAAACATGTATCTTGTCCTCTTGAGGTAGGTCGCTTGAAGGAGTTCATTTCTTCCACGTTTTCTCCGAGGGAAGATGCTATACGTTCCCTGCCATCCATAATCAGGGTCAACACGCGATCCACGAAAGCTCCGCATCAATTCACTCCTTCGGCACGCCCCCGGCCTTCCGAGTCAGCTTTCCACGTGGAGCCTAGCCTGTTTGACAAGGCCCAAAACCTTGTGTCTGGCAATTCATGAACCCCCAACCGTGCCGTTGCCACTGCCTTGGCGTCCAGGGGCGCATTGACACAAAAAGCAAAAAGGCACCTGCTTGACAGGGGAAACACGAACGGCAAACCTGCGGAAACCAGGAAAACGAAGATCCCGACGCAAGGCAATCTCTAGAACGAACGCAGTCTTTATGCATTGAATACTTTTGTTATGGAATTAGGGTTCTGTATATAGAAAGTGAGCACTTAGCATCCGATCGGCATAATGATCGCCTCACGCCCCTCGTGTTTGATCATCTTTTGCCCGTCGCCTGTGTGTGTTTGTATTTCGCCAATTACTCCGTGCTCAATGCGGAGTGATTACAGTTCGAACAATTGATGATGAATGACCGACCCTCTATGCTCCGTGCTGTTGCTCATGCCGTAAGCAGCAAATGCAACGACCTGTTACATCATCCTAGACTCGGGAATGGACCCTTCGACCACTGCCACTGCGCCAACATTGCCAGCGTCGGCTGAACCGTTCAGTAGTGAAATGACTGAAATAACGTCGGCCGGCTCCACCAGATGCCAACTTGCCAGTGTCTGTTTCGAACTTGCGCCGACTGTGACGGAGAAGACGTGATCTTGAGGAAGCTTGGTTTGTTTCAAGGAACGGAACATGTCTGCAAAATGTCAGTGAACTGCCAAGGCATTGTGATCGGAAGGAACATACCTTCGTCTGTGAAGTCATCACCGAGGCAGAGCACAAGCTCAGGCGCGTCTCCGGGCTGGTCACCATACTCGTTGACCAGACGCTTTGCGATCTCGCCCTTGTTGACAAAGCGTGGGCGCACCTCGAGGTTAGCCTTGCCCGTCATGACCTCGACATCATACTTCTTAGCCACCGTGTTTTCAAGATGTTTCTGACATTCACGTGCCTGAAAGGCGCCGTACTCGGGGTCTGCGCGTCGGTAATGCCATGTGAGAGCGATCTTCTTGCGTTCGATGAAGGATCCTGAGCATTTGTCAGTTGCGAAACATCTTCACATGCAAAACAGAAGCAACTCACCCTGAGTTCGCTCGGTGTAGTGCTGGAAGATGTCCATGACCTCAGACTGCCAGTTCATGTCAGTCTTATCTGTCAGGTTCTCCCAGTCTTCCGTCCGCGGATGTCGCATGAAGCTGCCGTGCTCTGCGCTCAACCCCAACTCGGAGATATGACCCATCCATTCGTCCAAGAACGCCTGATCTCTCCCGCTGATAATCCAAACCGAGTTGTTGGGGTCTGCGGCGAGCGTCTTAAGCGTGCGGATAACGCGATCTGACGGGATAGCTGCTTGCGGGTCCTTCACGATGGGTGTCAGGGTGCCATCGTAATCGAACATGAACAGGCGCTTCTTCGCCTGCCGGTACTGGTAGAGTAGCTTCGCGCGGTCTAGCGCAGGCGTCGCAAAGGACTGGTCGAAGGAGGAGAGGTTCGTCATTAGGCGCTTCAAAAAGTTGTTGGTCCACGCTTGTACGTTGTTAGCAACGACGTGCTTATATAGCTTCATGTGCTGCTCGATGCGCTGATCCATGGGCATGTTCAATGCCTCGTTGATTGCATCCGCTACACCGCCTAGGTCCCATGGATTGATGTGAATGGCGCCACCAAGCGAACCAGCGGTACCCGAGAACTCGGATAGAATCAATGGTCCGTGATTTTCCTTCTGGCAGATGACGAATTCCAAACTAGTGGTATTCATACCATCGCGAACGCTGGTAATCAGACCGACATCGGCAAGTCGGAGAAGTGCGAAATACTCTTCCCTGTTGAGGTACTGGGGAAAATGCCTAACGGGAGTAAAGCTCAACGAACCGTAGGTACCGTTGATACGCGCGACAATTTCGGATATTGCGTTGCCCATCTTCTCGTCTTCGTCGGCGTTCTTGTCCGCCTGCACGCTGCTCGGACTTGTCACTTGCACCAGAACGACCTTGTCTTGCCATTCTGGGTATTTCTCGAGGAACATTTCAAATGCCTGGAGCTTCTGGGTTACGCCACGAGCGGCATCGAGTCTATCACGCCCAACAATAATCTTCTTTCCGGCGTACATTTCCCTCAACCCTTGGATTTTTTCTTCGATAGCCGGATCACCGAAAGCCTGGCGCTGAGTCGATGCAGCGTTGATGCCTATAGGAAATACGTCCACGGCAACATGGGCACCGTACGCGTCCACACCGGCGGATGACGAGTCGAACCCAAGGATACGGGTGCAACACGAGGAGAAGTGACGTGAGTAGCTATAAGACTGGAAACCAACCATATTGGCACCTAGAACGCCCTCCAAGATCTCCTTTCTTCTGCTGAGACATCGGTAGAACTCGCTGCTGGGAAACGGAACATGGAGGAAGAACCCAATGTATACGTTTGGCAACCGCTGGCGGAGCAGGCTGGGGAGCAGAAAGAGGTAGAAATCATGGATCATGATGATGTCTCCAGGCGTGTAAATCTCCAGTATCCGATCCGCGAACTCTTTGTTCATGCGGTAATAGTCGGCCCATGTTTTGCGAGCGGCCCGACCATCTGCGGGCTCATTTTGCTTGTAGTGGCATAGAGTGTATAGTTCGTGTTCTGCGTATCGCTTCCACCGCCCCTGCTCTTTGAAGATGGCGATATCCTCTTTCTCGTTCCACTCGTCCACCAGCCAAACCGGAACGATTTTGCCTCCGTGATCCCTTTCTAGCTGTTTCTCCAAGCGTTTTCTGTCTTCTTTTCCGATGTGGATACCTTCCGGTCCCGGTGGTGGCGGGGGCTTTCCATCCACAGGAATAGGTGCAGAAGCCTTGTTGACGTGTACGGGAACTGTCCCGGCCGAAGTAGCGGACGGCAGCTCGCGAATCTCGCCCGTCCAGCCCACTAGCGTATGGTTCCATGGAGATGCCGACGATGAGAGGTACGAGAACGAATCGAACAGAGCAGAGGTTCCCCGTCGAGGGTTCAGTTCCCAATCCTTGCCTGGGGAGTATCCGAGATTGTACGGTACGGCGAACGTGGCGCTTATGACCCGACCACTGAGGTTCAAGCCTGGATGCGCGGCACGGGGGTCGACATCGGCCAGATCCTGCTTGAACGAGGGGTCCTGAATGAGACTCAACTTTCGCAGCAGCTCTTCCCCCGATTGTGCACCAGCTACTGCTTCCGTGGGCGAACTAGCTCGGCCCTTTTCCTTGGGGGTGAAGTACGAATTCGCGTTCCACTGAGGCCCCGGTGACACCTTGTCCGGATCGAATGGGAGGTCGGAGTTCTGCTGCTGGCTGTCTTCGGGCTGGATGTATGCGGAGTGACCAGCCATGTGTACGCCCGGTGTGACAGGCACGTTGGTGATAGAAGGATGGAGGGCGGGGTGGGTGGAGGCTTCGACTGGCTCGGGCTCGCCTAGCGAGGCCTTCGTTGGAGGAGCCATGTTGGAGAGGGGCGGCTTTCCTACGTGTCGCGCTGCATGGCTACCGTCAGTATGTGCTGCCTAGGGAGGCCAGGGTGAGGAAGAAGAGGCTTCTAAAGTGAAGGATGGCGCGAGGTAGGTAGCAAGCAGGCGGCAGAGCTTGCGAAATCTGTCGAGCACGTATCTCCCGTGTCGCACTCACCTAGGCAGCTGTTGCTTTCCGAGGAGGGTTGCTAAGGAAACGGCGTGTAGGTGTGTACAGATGACTGTCCTGGACCCCGTGCTTGCTCAAGTGAATAGAGCTTCGCTGGCTGAAGGAGTGTCCCGTTCACAAGCCAGACACAGCGCGTCGAAAACAACGTCGAACTCAGAAACACGACTTTACAAAAGAGTGAAAGTATATTCAGCTTATCGAGGTGACTATAAGCACACGAAGAGGAATTGGAGAGTGCAGCCGCCGGACGGTGGCAGTGGAGAGAGAAATCAGCGAGCGGTGGTGGGCCGTCTTTAACATCCCACCACGCCCATTGTCAAGACGTCAGTCAAGGCCAGACGCCGCTCGGGCCACCCCAGTCTCTCACGCAGAGCAGGAATAGCTCCAGAAAATTCCAGCATGACTCCCCCATTACAGGCAGCATGCTTCCACCCTATTTCGATCCTGTCGTTAGAGCTGCTTTATTGCGTTGTGACGTAATGGGACCCCTACCCTCCTTAGCATCTTTGAGCCGCAGCCTTGGAGAACGGTTGCAGCAGCCCGATGCCTCTCAACACTGGCTTGGGCAACGACGCGATGCTCCATGAGAAAAAAATTTGCGCAGCTCGTCAATTACATGGTCCTCGATCGTGCTACCCAATGAGGTGTTCTCGTGAAAGCAGGCGGGCGTCTCCCGCGCGGTTGCCAGATAGCCCGAGGTCGTTCGATAGATGGCACCGTGGGAGCTTGGAGCGGACGCGACTTGAAGAGGTATAGCCTCTTGGCATACATTTTGCAGAGCTGCCCGAACTTAGAACTTTCGCGCAGACTTCGAAGAGCTGGACGACGAAGCGCGACATTTCTTGATTCCGCGCTATCACGTCCCCTTGCTTCTTCCATGAAGCTTCCTCGCACACGGCAGGTATGCTGCTCACATAACCCTTTCTCGCCATCAATTGTACTTTGGCAGCACTTCGTTCTCCCATGGTCCACCCGCCGACATGTCGCAACCTCCGCCAGCCCCGTAGCCACCTCGGAACATCCGTACGATGCGAGCCATCCTACCCCTTCAAAAGCAGACGCCCCGAATGCAGTAGGGCAAAGAATTCGAAAATGTCTTAGCCAAGCCACACGAGACGATCGCCCATCCTCTACTTTCAGAGATGCAAAAATCAAGAAGACCCTAGACATCCGGGCCGCTGAGAGCGCTGCGAAAATCAAAAAGCTCCTTGCCAATGCAAAGGCAGCTTTTGACAAGCGCGAGGACTACGAGGGCGTCGCGGTGGAGCCCATCGTGAGCAAGAAGATAGCAGTGCAGGCGCAAATACCATGGAATCTGCGAGACAGGCCGGAGTCGCAAGGGCGGAGTGGCATGGAAAGGTCTGTTTTTAAACAGTCACGGTTCAATTGATGGAGCTCTAATGGGTTAGATAGGTTAAACGCCGAAATGAGGCTTTTCAAAGACTATGCCAAAGCGAACAAACTCGAGCATGTCGCCCGTCAAGAAGTCATCGCTTCGCTTTATAAGCACGTACAAGCTGCTCTACCCCTCCGCAAAGTCGAACTCTTTGGATCGGAACGGACAAAGCTAGCCGCTGCGCTTTCTGACATTGACATACGTCTTAGGCCCATATCCAACGCCTCCAAGCACAAAGCCATACTGATGCCTTCACGGCAGGAGAGAGATAATTTGGTTAAAGACCTCTACCGGTTAAAAGCTTATGTTGAGAAGGGTGGGTCTTACACTACCAGCCTGTTACGGTATGCGAGATACCCTCTCCTCCAGCTGACTGACGGCAACTCCGGTCTCGATATCCAAGTTGTCCTTGGCAACGACACTTCTCTATCCGAAAGCTTCATACAGAAGTACAATGCCGAGTACAGATACCTCCGTGCAACATATCGGGTTGTCAAGACCATGTTGGATGTTCGGGGGCTTTCGGACGTCTTCCACGGCGGCATTGGGTCATATCCGCTCTTCATGATGGTGGTGGCCAGTGTGAAGCATGGATCCGAGGAGGTCAAGGATCCAGCAAGCGCCCTGTTCAACTTCTTTCGTTTCTGGCGCGACTTCGACACCGAGAAACATGGCATATCGCTCGATCCCGTCGCCCTCTTCGACAAGTATGCAGAGCCTGTGATGACGGGCAAGGCTAAAGCTCAGATCGAGGTAAATCACAAGCAAGTCAATCTCTCAAACTTTCTCAGTTAACACTCTTCATAGGAAGGCAAGACCAAGCCGCTGCCGAAATACATGCTCTGTCTGCGCGATCCCGCCGACCCCACCAACGACCTAGGCCGCAAGTCAATTTGCATCAAGCATTTCCAAGCGACTGTGACCGCACTCGAGCGTCAATTGATGGAGGACGTCCAACAGAACAACAAACCAATGCTGCTAGCGTCCGTCGTCGGTCCCATCTTCGCCGAAGACCAACATCGCCGCAAAAAGCTGGAAGAACGCGGACGGCAGCTTCTAGAGCGAGAACAACTCAAGGCAGCAACAGGATGGCGACAGGTGGACATCGCAACCAAGGTGACGGTGGATCGGAAAGGAGATGACGCCAGGAAAGGACAGAGTAAAATGGGCAAAGAACAGAATTACGCAAGGAAAACCAACAGGGTGGGAGTCGTAACAAAAGGACAACAGAATTATTATGCAAAGGCCTTGCACGTATCCGATGAACACGAACTAGATGAGGACGGGGCCATTCTGTCCGCCGTGGATTACGTGGACGATGCAACAACTATACCCACAGAGGCAACACAATACCCTTCTACGAATATCGCAAACTTTCCAAGGGATTAGACACGGGGTGATGGAGAGACGGCAACGGTGAACAAGTAGCCGTCAGAGGCATTATCACTTCTGAGCAGTCGTAAGGATATGGAGACATGACAGGCGAAGAGCCCTCCCGGCGCTGGGGTCATAGCGTTCGTGGCTAAAGCGAAGCAAGGGGTAGAAGAGCCTGGCGTGGAGCCAGACGCTTGAATACATCGGTGAATATGCAAAATTCTCGGTTCGATGGTGATTTGGTGCTATGAGCGTGAATGCGAAGTCGTAATAGAGCTAGTCAATATGAGAAGAGCAAAAAGTCTACGAGACGATACGCCCCCACTTGGCGGATTCTACAGCAGAGGCTGGTCTTTTGTAGAGGTGGTGTCCGAAACCGTTGGCACCTACCCAGGTATGCAGGATTCAATCCAGTACATGCAGGCAGGGGGGAAGGGGTCATTCGTCGGTTCGGTGGATCACAAATTTCACAAAAGAAGCCGTCGAGGTAGTCTAGCCATGCAATTCAGACCCACGCAATAAACACGCCTTATGACACAGACCGGATATGCTTCGCCACAGAAAACGCAAGGAAAGAAGTGGGCATATGTGGGGAAAAGAGGGGAAGTATATCTCAGAAGCAATGGTCTACCCATTCCGCTGAGATGTTAATGGCAGACTAGAAAAAGGCCGTTCAGCAGTCGCCGCCGAATCGTGCAAGAAAACCACTCCCTGCCGCTGTCCGTTGCCCACATTGTTAAAAGACCCCAGGTGCCATTTCATGCCGGTTTGCTATCAAGCCTGATTCTCCACATCTCTCCTCGTGCCACTAGATGGCATACTTCCGGGTCCACTCCCTAGCCGTCGACTCGTACCGGGATCGGTCGGTCTTGTAGACGTGTGCTATCTCGGGCACGAGCGGATCGTCGGGGTTGGGATCCGTGAGCATCGAGCAGATACTCAGGAGCACTGTTGTTTCATTAGTAATCCGATATTTAAATCGTAGGCAGAGGCAGCATACCTTTCGAGATGGTCAGAGCAGGGCTCCACTGGTCTCGCAGAATGTCCAAGCAGATGCTGCCGTTCGAGTTGATGTTGGGGTGGTAGATGCGGGTGGTGAAGTTGACTTTCGGCGGCTTGAACGGGTAGTCGGTCGGGAAGTGAATCGCGAGGAAGAAGACGCCGCCCGAGTATGGTGAGTCGCTCTGTAGTGGTGAGTTAGCCTTGTGTTCGCTTCCTGCGGCGGTGTGGCGGAGTCGGCCAAAGAGGCCAACCCGCAACTCGGGAGAGGATACGTACAGGGCCCATGATGGTTGCTTGCCAGTGGAACTATTGCACAGCCAGTCAGTTCGTGTTCTCTTGCGCTATTTCATTGCGTGCAACTGCGGTGACGCTGCCGCCTCAGCCGCAGGAGCGCGCGCAGGGTGTGACGTACCAGATCGTCCCCGATGGGACCTGCTGAACATGACGAGGGAGGGTCACTACGGAGAATAGGTCAGCGGAATGTGCCAGGAACAGCGTGGTGTCGAGGCTATTGTGCCGTCTTGAGGCTCCAACACCCCGCATTGCGGGCTGTCATGCGAGCAAACAAGCGGCCCTGTTCCGACGAGAGGGCGGGCAACACGTACCGGCCGAGATCCGTGAGTTCCTTGTTGATGCGCTTCAGAGCCATGGCGTCTGTGTGTGTGGCTGTGTGGATATCAGAGAGTGCGAGGAGGGTGTTGGGCCGTGAAGAGAGCGTATGGTGGTGTTGGTGCGGAGAGTCGAGGTGGGCTGCACGCAGAAAGAGTAGTTAGCGCCTTGAGCCTGGCCCCAAGCTTGGAAGGGAAGAGTGGCGTATGAGCGGAAGGAGCACTGAGACAGCCGCGGCCGGACGTACCTGTGGCTGTATAGGGCGGCGAGGGAGCTCGTGAGCAAGTGAAGGAGAAGAGCAGAGGTTATGGAAGCCCAAGTGGTGATTGAGGGGAGCAGTCGGCCGGGAAGCGGAGTGCAGCCAGGATTATATCATGTCCCGGAGGCGCGCACGGGCGGGCGAGACAGGCCGGTCACAGCCCAGCAAAATTATTCACCGACGTTGCAGGTCGTCGCTTGCTGTGGCAACTCGTAGAAGCAGGCAGAACGAGCGCCTGCTCTGTTCGTCTGGGAAGAAGGCTGACATTCACACTCGCTCGGATCAGCAAATGTCCACCAATATATTGGTCACGGTTGCTGTGCTCGACCACGCGCACTCACTGACCTGCCCGATAAACGATGCGGCTTTTTGGCTGCAGCCGCGAGCGGTTGCGAGACCGTACCCGTTTCGAAACGTGAGACTGCATGTTTTCCTATTTACATTCACGCGCATGCACGACATGTGCGTGTCGGAGCATATCGACAGCCGCTCTTGGCTACAATGTGGTACATCAAAACTTCGCTGTCCCTCAAACGCTCCGCAACAATCTCGTTTCTGATGCCTCACCATTCTAGGCAGAGTTTTGACTAACAGAACGCTTGGATGCCGGTGATTGCTCTGCCCAAGATCAAAGCTGATGACTCGTCAGCAAGAATCTTCACAAGACATCAAAGAGTTGAGAACTCACAGTGGATATCGCTCTGTCCCTCGTACGTCTGCGTCACAAACAAATTCGCCACGTGCCTTCCTATTCCATACTCGTCACTAACAGCATTGCCGCCAAAGATCTCTTGCAGCCTAGACACTAGTCAATCTGTGACTCGGAACAACCACACGTCCACTTACGCTCGAGCGTTGATCAAAGCACGATCGCAGTTCTGCCTCTTGATCATGGATATCATCTCTGGAGCTGCTTTTCCCTCGTCCTTCAGTCTGCCCACTTGGTATGCGGCAAGGATGCCATAGGCGGCGTCCGTAGTGGCATCAGCCAACTTCTTCTGCACGAGCTGGTACTTGGCGATCGGGTTGCCCCTGAACTGCTTCCGTTCCAGCGCATACTCCCTCGCTCTTGCAATACAATCTTCCAGAGCACCCATGGTCCCCCAAGCGATTCCATATCGAGCAGAGTTCAAGCAGCTGAAAGGACCTCTCAAACCTTCAACGTCTGCGAACATGTTCTCCTCGCGGACAGGGCATCCGTCCAGGTGGATCATCCCAGTGATTGAGGCCCTCAGGCCGTTCTTGTGCTTGATTGGTGGTGTTTCGAGGGTACCAGGCGGACACTGATCTCGTTCGATGACAAACCCACGGATCTTTCCTGTGCTTTCGAGCTTCGCCCACACAAGGAGGACATCTGCGATGGGCGAGTTGGTGATCCAGGTCTTCGATCCAGACAGCAGATAGACCCCTTTCTTGGTCGGATGGGCTTTTGCAACGGTCTCCATGGATCCTGGATCGGACCCATGATTTGGCTCAGTCAAACCAAAGCAGCCCAGCAGCTTTCCTTTGGCCATCTTGGGTAGAAGTCGTTCCTTGAGCTCTTCTGTACCAAACTCTTCGATGCCACCCATGGCAAGTGCGCTCTGCACCGAGTAGCCGGAGCGGTATCCTGAGTCAACTCTTTCTACCGCTCTGGTAATCAGACCTGACGCTATGCTGCTAACACCGGCACATTCGTAGCCTTGTATTGTCGCACCCAGTAAGCCAAGCTCTCCCATCTCTTCAAGGATCTTTCTGTCATAGTTCTCGTTTCGATATGCCTCTGTCGATAGTCAGAGTATTTGTCACCATGATCATGCAAATTCCGACATACCCAACACTCTTGGAAGCATCTGTTGCTGGCAGTAGGATTCTGCAGTCTCGGCAATAGCCAGCTCTTCTTCTGTGTACAAATTACTGGCGCCAAGGGGATCCTTCCAATCAAACTGCACAGGAGCATGCAGGTGTCGCGTTCCGATGGCTACAGGACGGCATATCTGACTCAATTGCCTCGAAGCTTGTCTGTAGACCGGTCTGAACATCTTGAAATATATTAACGGAAAGGATTGGGGGTTTGAAGAAAGAATGAAAATTGAGCGGTCGTGAATGAAAATAACCCCAAAGCAAGTCATGCTCGGAATTATAGTCTACCCCACTATTGGCAGCTTTACCTTGGACCGCGGTAAGAATTGTGCCACTCCGAGCACCGCCGACAGTGAGAGTGGCAAACTTTCCCCATTGCAACCTTCACTGGATGGAAGAAGACTTTCACTGTACATTGACGACCTAGGCGCCCTTCGCAGTCAAGGTCGTAGCGAGTGCCGCTGCAGTCCAGCCACATTAGGTAAGACAGAATTGCCAAGAGATGTAGGGCTGAGTTTCGTGATCTCGCGAACCCTTGGACGCGTTCGTGACGTACCTCGCCAAACCGACCAACCTCTCTCACCCCTCACGGCAACGACTGAACTTGCAGTGCTGCCCTCGACCCTTCTTTACTCATTCTAACGCATTCGAAGAGGCAGTCATCATGGGCATAAAAAATCTTTACCAGATCATCAGCGAGAATGCGCCAGACGCCATCAAGACAGGCGAGATCAAGAACCAATTCGGTCGCAAAGTAGCAATAGTAAGTGCAAGCCTCTCAAGACTAGCCAAGCTCAAACTAACACTCTTAGGATGCGTATGCTGTTTCATCATGATTCTGTGGGAAACATGAAGATCTAATGTCCCCTAGGTCCATGAGCATCTACTCCTTCCTCATCGCTGTACGATCCGATGGCCAGCAGCTCACGAGCGAGACTGGCGAGACCACCTCCCATCTCATGGGCCTCTTTTACCGCACTCTTCGCATGGTAGACAACGGCATCAAGCCCCTCTACGTCTTCGATGGCGCGCCACCAAAGCTCAAGTCTGGGGAATTGGCCAAGCGATTCCAGCGAAAGTCAGAAGCCCATGCTGCGGCCGAGGAAGCCAAGGAGACGGGTACCGCAGAGGATGTAGAGAAGTTCTCGCGAAGGACGGTTAGGGTGACGAGGGAGCATAATGAGGAATGTCGGAGGCTGCTCAAGTTGATGGGTATCCCATTCATTGTTGCGCCGACCGAGGCAGAGGCGCAGTGTGCCGTGCTTGCGCGCGCTGGCAAGGTGTACGCTGCTGCGAGTGAGGATATGGATACGTTGACGTTCAACACGCCAATCTTGCTGAGGCATCTGACATTCAGCGAGCAGCGGAAGGAGCCGATCCAGGAGATCCATCTCGACAGGGCTCTTGAGGGACTGGGCATGGAGCGCGATCAGGTATACGGTATCGCCTCTCTTATACATGACTCTGAAATCTGACTATAAGCAGTTCATTGACCTCTGCATCCTCCTTGGCTGCGACTACGTCGACCCCATCAAAGGCATCGGCCCCTCGACTGCTCTCAAACTCATCCGCGAACACGGCACCCTCGAAAAGGTAGTCGAGCACATGAAGACCTCCACAAAGTACACCATCCCCGAAGACTGGCCCTTCGCTGACGCGCGTCTTCTCTTCCTCGAGCCCGACGTGCGCCCCGCCGACGACCCAGAATGCGATTTCAAATGGGAAGCTCCCGACGTCGACGGCCTGGTCAAGTTCCTCGTTGATGAGAAGCACTTCAATGAAGACAGGGTGAGGAGCGGTGCACAGAAGTTGACGAAAAATCTGAAGACAGCGCAGCAGAGTAGGTTGGAGGGATTTTTTAAGCCGGTGGAGAAGACAGCTGAGGAGAAGGCGAACCTAAAGAGGAAGGCGGAGTTGAAGGTGGAAGAGAAGAAGAAGAAACAGAAGCAGGATGCCAAGGCGAAGAAGGCGGCGAAGGCGAAGCCGAGGGGTGGTGCATAGCTGGGGCAGGGAGGCTGGGACTGTGGAGTGTGCTATGCCATGGTCAAAAAAATGGAGTCCATCTGGCGTTTATCGTATTTCATCTGGGGAAATGATATGATCGGTCGGTGGCTGGGCGGTTATCGGATGCATGGTTTCTCTATAGTCTTTCGGCTATGGTGCGCGAAAAAGGGTTTGCGAGATGGTTTGCAAGCATTGAAAATATTTCGATATAATCAGGGCGAACTTCATCTCAGGTCTACCTCCAGTTTAGACTTTTTTGAACCCTGTGTTCCTCTACATTCTCGTCTTGTGATTTTTTGTCTTGTTTAGTGAGCTTGGATTTTCGCCTCAACTGGTACCTCCAATTGTTCCTCATACACGTCACAAGAATCTTTAAATCGGCCAAAGCGGATACTCCACACTGTGAGAGCCCGGACCAACGTCGACTTACTGAAATGAAAGGCCCGCATCATACCTGGTCGACTGCTGTTATCGCCTTCTTTCTGCGGCGCTTGCCCTTTCCTTGGCCGCAAGCGCCAACCAGCGTCAGCAACATTTGCGCCCAAAGTCTGGGGCCTCAGCGTCCAACCAACCATCAACCTCCTACTCGAGATACCTAAAGTACCAGGATTAGCGCGACATAAGCTCAAATAATGCTGCTCGTAGGTTGAGGCTCGTCTTAAAACGAACGCTCTTCGGCGGCACAGTATCCGCTTTTGCGGCACAGCATTCTGCTATGGTGCCTGGTGGTCTTAAATAGATGGGATGGATTTGGTTTGAGGGGCTCGTCATACCCTCTGGCGGGGCGCTTGCGACTTTCCTGCTGCCCTTGTATTGAACCTTGAACTGGGGTCCTGGATGACGACTATACAATATCGATTTCCATCGGAGACCAGCGAGGTGAGTGGCAGGACGAGACCTTGGAGTAATGGATCACAAATTCTGGTGCAATACAATGCAGCGACACAACATGAACAGAGCACCGGCGTCCATCCATCACTTCCGGGATCCTCATCTGGTAACGGGAGCTCTTAATCCATCCACAAGCAATGACGATCTTGGATGCCAAGACCAACAATCGCTCCCTTGAGTATCCACCACCTTTTATGATCGGATCATCACCGACTGGTGGTAGTGGTGGTGGAGCCTGCTAGCTGGCTCTTGAGCTCTCTCACCTGCGCTGCGGCAATAGTTGGTGTTTTACTTCTCCACGAATATCTACGTCTTAGAGTTTGCTGCAGATTCGAAAGCTGCCATGATCCTCCCAGTCTACGAAGCCATTGGCCAAGAAAAGCGGATCTGGTTGCGCAATGCAAGAAAGCTTTGGGACTTCCACCTCCTTGATGATGCAAGTCACGGGCCTTGGGGTCCCCTGAGCAGGAGCGCGAGCTTCCATTGCCTCGACGGTACCTCCAATTGAGGTAGAGGCCATATCGAGGAAATTGCGAGTAAAAGTATGAGGAAGCTCTCTAGTTGTGGTTTTAGTCGACTTACGAGGTTGTTTCAGCGCCTAGCGCGTAGAGTAATCAACAAATTAGAGAATAATATCTATCTTCAACCTTCTTTGATCTTACCGTTGGGCGATCGCATTGACAAGTCGGGCCTACCGCAGATCAGGACCCTCAGGGAGGCTATGGCTGTGGCACAGCACGATGACTCATATGACAGGGCGCCGCGAAATTAACAACTCCGACGAACTACAAAATAGAGGTTCAAGTCTCTTCTCTTGAATCATCTTCTCCCCATGGAGCTAATCCAACCTGCCGATACACAATTACCGACAGAGAAAGCAAATCTATCGACAACTCCCTTCCCTTCTCTTCCTACCGAACTATGGCTGCAAATTCTTGAGGCTGTGTCTGATCCGGAGCACCTGTGGACCGTGTTACGCAATGTCTCGCGACAACACAGATCGTGCGTAGAACGCATTTTTGCGTCGGGCTTCGTCCCCAGTGTATCCATATCTCTAGCACTTCCACGACGCGACCCCGAGACCAGCGCTCTTCGCTACTCCGGACAGCTCCTCAGAGAAGCGGTGCTACAATACTCGAAACTCGACCACGTCAATTCGCTTGTCATTTTTGCCACACATCCGACTATGTCGGATGGACGCACGATGGTGGAATTGCGAGACGCCGGCATCCTTACACAGCAGCGCATGCAGAATGCGGCAATGTGGGTATGGACGGGCAAAAATCGGGGTAAAGGCGTAGCCATGAGCACCTTGCCTAATGAGATTGTCTGGGACGAAGAGCACGAAGTGTGGATATGGGAGGTGGAGTGGAAAAGATTAGTCAGCAAATATTTCCAAAGGAAGAGCTCGGTCAGGGCAAGGAGGTACACGCAGCTGTCGCAACAGGCAAGAAAGAGGGAAAGCGCCAGTACGCACTCTACACATTAAAGCGCCCGTATGATCTATCAAAGGAAAGCCATGTCTTCCACAACTTGTCAGCCACCTAGCAGGGTAGGGTGTGTCCTATCTTTAAAACTTGGGCCGTGCTTTACAGCGACATTCAACTGGTAACGGACGGATCTAGAGCCAGCAAAACGGACGGCCAGCAAGGCAACCCGAAGTGAAACCCCATACATCTTATCCCTTTAATCTTCCAACAGTTTGGTGTTTTTCATACTTTGTGGAAGCTGGAGCTCGGAAGCTGAGACATGCCGATGCATATCCTCGACACCTGATGAAGCTCCCTGAGACGACTGCGTTTCGGCGCGCCCCGCTATGTCAATGCACACCACAGTGAACAATTCCAAATTTCCCGAGAGAGCTGAGCAAAGTCAAGTTCAGAAGCAGAAGAATAAGTTTACATTTCGTGATTTACTTAGCGCCGAAGATAAGGAAAGAAGCGCCCTCAGAGCCAGTCCAAATGAAGCGCTGCGCTTCATCCTCCGTAGAGTGATGCCGTTGTGCTCTTGTGGAGAACAAGGACGTATTCTATGTCAATGATGAACCCGGAAAGCTCGAGAAAAGTACTATTACCGCGTGAATACACCAAGCCGGGTTACACTCCCTTCAACTCCACCTCAACCCCTCTGCGCTCACCTTTTAATGGTCGAACAAGATGCTTAGGCGATGAAGGCACGGGCAGCGAACTTCTTCCGGCCGAATCGTCCACGGCCTCGGCCTCGTGCAGCACCACCCGTACCGTTCTGTCCGCCCTGTTGACCACCTTGTTGACCACCTTGCTGTCCGCCCTGCTGGCCACCTTGCTGTCCGCCCTGATTGGCGTTCTGGCCGCCCTGGTTCGCGTTCTGGCCCGCATTGGCGTTCTGGTTGCCACCGTTGTTGCCGCCATTGTTACCACCGTTGTTACCACCGTTGTTGCCGCCATTGCCACCGTTGTTGCCACCATTGTTGCCGCCATTGCCCTTGCCGACAGTGAATCGCGTGCAATCGTCCTGGGGACCACGTTGCGCGACAGGCATCAGTACAGGCTGATGGTTGCTGGCGGAGGTCATGGAGCAGACACGGTAGTTGCCAGCTGGAAGGCCCTCGGCCAAGGAAGCAGTGAGTAAGCCATTGCCGTCACCAGCGTCATTGATGCCCTTGAAGAAAACAAAGTCTTGAGCATCCGGAGGGGTCGTGGGGTTGAGGTTAGCTCCCAGATCTTGAACTGTAATGTGCGTGTGGCCAACGATGTTACCGCCCTTGAGGTCCTGAGGCGCGGCATAATAGGTGATATCGGGATTGGTAAAAGACCCAGCATTGAGGTTTGCGATCTTGACTTGGAAGTCAATTTTCGTGTTCGGGGGCAGATCGAGCTGATCGGTTGGGTTGATCATGACGGCAGAGACCATGTTGCCGACGGCAGGAATGTTACCCATAACTAGATAGGGTCAGAAGATAATATCAAATGCCAGTTTGATGACTGATACTTACCGATACCGTTGCAAGACCCTTGCTTGACCTGTAGACCATTCGTGATTGTCTTGCCAGTACAGAAGTTGATGAAGTTGGCCGGATCCCTGGGAAAGTCAGTCACTATTAGATGCTTTGGATTGCGTGATCGTGGAGTACGTACTTAGCAGAGGCCGCTTGACCAGCCTCAGCGTCGGCCAGACCATCATTGTTACTGTTTGACGCAACGTTGGCTGGGTTGAGCTGTAGCACGTTGTTGTTGCCACCATTGTTGCCTCCGTTGTTGCCTCCGTTGTTCTGGCCACCATTGTTCTGGCCGCCGTTGTTGCCACCGTTGTTGCCGCCGTTGTTCTGGTTGCCTTTACCGAACTGAGCTTGCGCAACACCTGCTGCAAGCAGCACTGGCATCAAGGTAGAGAAACGCATCGTGACGGGAGGGTCGAGCGAATAGAAATAAGGGTATACAAATGAATGGACGCCGGCTTGCGGTAGATTACGTCGAAAAGACAGACACGTTCAACGTGATCTGAAGAAAGAAGGGAGAGGAAGGAGAGAAAAGGAATGTAACCCTCAAAGGACGGTCCCCGAAGTACTGTAGAAAACTAGTGACTGCGGATGGGAAACAAGAACACTTGGGCGACCATGCGAAGGTCTTTAAGTCCTTGGCGGCCTTCCAGTGATTAGGAAACCTGAGGAGGCGGCTGGCCGTTCCTCGGGCATGAAACCCACGATGAAGGCGGTCGTGTCTCACGAGCCAGCCCGTATGCCTGCCGCGATGAACGCACAGGACGCTGGAGTCAAGAGGCGCCACCATGACTGAGGCTTCAACCGCAGCCTTGCCGGAGCCGCTTTGCCCAAGGCATTGATATTGTCGCTGGAAACAGACAACGTCTGAGGGAGGGAGGAGGTAGGTGGTGGGTCTGGGACTCGGAGGGTTTTAGATTGGCGTCGCTAAACCCAATGTGGCTCGCCAAGCATAATCTTAATTCGAGCCTGTCTCAAGGACCTTGCAGCCTCAAACTGCTCTGAAGCCTTTTCTATGCAGCCAGCGGCAACCGAACACTCGGCAGGACTCCCACGACGCTCCCGTTTGCTATGGCCCACGCCTTGGAAGCGGGAGGGTCTCAAAAGCTTAGCCTTCAGGATGCATTCCTGGCGCTCCAGCCCCCAGATTCAGGACCGATCGAGTTAGCGAAGACCGTTTTGTGTGAAGAGCTGGCTAGACTGGACTGCCAACGTCTGTCAGGGCCGCAAACGACCGCCGCGACAAGTGACAACGTGGACCGTTCTGAAGCAAGACGCGGGTTCAAATCTCCCTTCCGGGCAATTCCTCCTCGCTCCGTGATCCTTCTTCAATAACCTCAACACCAACTACTCGCATTCCGGCACGATAGTTCCGTAGTGTAGCAACTATGATCACTTCGGTTACTTTTACGGTGCTTTTGATATGACATCAAGGGGCCCGTCACCCGCGAGCATGTGCCAGCCTTGCGGCACCGTACTCAGGCTTCCAAGGCTCCAACACATCCGACCCACCGCTCGTCACGATCTGTGAGTCGTCTTTGATGTGCGCCCCCCGGGTTTGCCGGCTTCCGAGACGATCTACCAGTTAAATTCTTGGAGATTCCAAAAGGACGGAGAGATCGGACCACTTCAGGAGGATTGCCAACTAAGTGCCTTATGCTGGCGTTCAAATGGCTTCTGATAGGTCAGTCCTTCCAAACACGTCGGAAGCGTCTTCTGTTTTGCCCCACCCAGTACGTGGCTCCTGGCAGATGGATAGTCCAAGAGACCTTGGTATCCGCTTCGACACATCTGCCAAGCATTTTACCGTTGAGACGCCCAGAGAATCCAAGTAGATCAGCCTTGGAAGGCCCACTGTTTCCTTACAAGACAATGGAGTGGCCCTCTCGTACGGAAGTTCCACTACACAACCACCCTCAGATCTGAAGTCGCTGCGGACGGTACAAGGTTGCTTGCTTCGTCCGGCCGACAAGCAACAATGACTACCATCACCGGATTGCTTAAGATTGATAAGGCCAACAACTGACAATACACAGTAATTCCAGACTCTGGTTGCAGTCACGATCCTTCATATCGCCAATCGGCCCTCCATGACCCTGACAGCACTCCCGGCAAGGAAAATGCTGTCGATGCTCGCTTTCTCCTTCATGGCCACCTCAATCTGAATATCGCTCCGCCGACCCATCTCCACGCCTTGAGTCACCGTGTACTTAAGCACTTGCCCCGGTCGGCCTTCGGTCAAGGAAAGATACGCAGCCAAGTCACACGCCGCACTGCCAGTCGCCGGATCCTCCAGGGCCCCTTCAATCCTTAAGGCGGGGGTACAAAGTCAGCAGAGTTCGTCAAAGTGAGGGGAACGGTACGTGACGTCTTGTTGCACTCTTTTATACTATAGCGCGAATCGCTACCTAGGTAGCACTTCGTTATAGAGTATAAAAGAGCGCTTACTTTGAGACAAGACGCTCACATTGTACCCGGGCCTTACGAACATTCTTGATCTCAGCAGAGTTACACCGTCAGGTGTGCGCCCCACCCTCACGAAGAAATAAGTACCAACGAACGTTCTACTCCAGCCTGCGTCCAGACCTTCTATCGTCATGCTGGCGCTTGTTGTGACCAACTGCAAGCCCTCTAGGCTATCCAACTCGATCAAGACAAACGTCATGCCCTTCACGATGGATACAATCGGGTAGCTGTCCTTCAGCCTGATCTTCCCTTCGCTATGGGCCTCAGCCAAACGACCTTGAATCCTAAATAATTCCGCTTGTGGCCACGATTTGCCATGGATACGACTGCCATGTGCGTCAGCGAACATGAAGAGCGCGTCACCCTAGCTTCCGTCTGCATTCACAGCGTTTCCCCCATGGCGCCATGCCTATGCGGTATGCAAGGACGTGTTTGACTAGCATAAACAATTTGGACATACACGTTGTGGGGAATTGCTGCTCTCGCAACACGCTTCCCGATATCGTATCGAAGATGCACCGGGCCGGCTTTCAATCGAAAAGCCGCCTCAAGCTCCGTCGTCGTTCCTGTTCGCTTCCCAGCCAGATCTGCAAGCAGAAAGCAAGCTGTGCCCACAGTCGGATGCCCAGCGAACGGAAGCTCTTCTTTGGTGGTGAATATGTCGACAACCCATGGAGTCGTACCAGCCTCCCCGTCTTGCTCGTGCAGAAAAGTTGTCTCAGAGAGGTTGAACTCCCTCGCGATTTTCTGCTTCTGCTCCTGGGTCAAGAGACACGCTTTCGGAACACAGACAATTGCTAATGGATTTCCTTCGTATATCGTTTGGGTGAAGACGTCCACGATGACGAACTGGAGCTCAGACGAAGAGAGCGTCATGATGTCCGAGGAAGACTGAGTGATTAGACTGACCTTTGTCGACGGACTTTCGTCAAAAGTCAGGGTCGGGGAAAAGTATGCTGTGCAACTCCGACTTGTGGTGACTCATCAACATGTAACTGCCGTAGGGCGTGCGGGGCTCAATCTCAAGTCGCCCATTACATTGCTGGCACGTCTACATAAATCTACCGGCATGGGACCCTATCGACCATGTTCGTTTGCACCAGCTACTTGTATCCCAGTACATATGGCTCTGGACGATGTCGATCACTTACAATCTGATCAGCTTCTGATCCTAACTTTAGGTATCGTATACCGGTAGGTAATTTCCCGCGAGCCTTGCTCTAAAATACTCGTGAGACCAGGTCGACTCCGCATAGGGTTTTGCTGTCAGCAATCTGCTGTCTGCAGCAATGCAATTCAATGAACCTCGACGCCCCTTTACGCCGTACAATACCGTCGAATTGCGTAAAGCCAGCTGAGACACTTGCATGGCTGGATCCAGTGCAGCGTTCATCCTGGACGAACACCGGTTCGCGCTTTGCGAAGAAAGTCCGCAGCCAATGACCTCTCATCCTGATTCGAGGCTTTCTCGTCAGGAACATCTCCCGCTTTATTTCGTGGCGTAGCGAATCGATCCCTTTAGGTTTCATTTTTCGCAGCGCCGCCTTTGTGGCAAACGTCTTCAATAAATGGATGCAGAGCCACGATCTCATCAAACGGGTGCCGGCAAGCTCGGAGATTATCTCGAGCTGAAGATATTTTGGGATGCATGTCCATCGATCCGCGTTGTTGACGCGTTTCACAGTTGCAATTATCGTGCGATTTCTGAGGCTTGCCAATGCCGTGGCTTCGTCCGGGATGGGTCCTGTAACCCTCAATATTGATTTCTACTGTTGGGGGCGTTCGGGACCTTGGCGCCACATGAAGTCTGTTTCTCGCAAAATATGTCCCCGATACCGAGGCGCCATTCTGCAGGCAGTCGGATCATGGACAAGATGAACCTTGTTGGTTCTGCTTGCAGAAGTGGTGTTCTCTGATTTGGGAGAGGGCACACCTAAGGAGTCTAGGTGCTGCCGATCTTACCACTGTGGCCCCGCGCCCACGCCCAAAAGTTCCGCATCACGCAGCACGACCCAACATTGGCAACATCTGTATGCTCGCACAGGCTGTCTGTCGCAGTGTCGTTTGTCGCGTGTCGGGTTTGTGTGCTTTTGAGAGATAAGGCAACCTTTATCGATACCAGCCCCGGCTCGCGTTGCTCCAGGGCTCTCGTCTCCTATTCCGTGCTGGCGCTCAGGCTTTTTCGTGGTCCAGGCCGACCAATCCTTCGACACGAGCCAGCTTCTCCACGATTTGCAGGGGTCCCTTTGCAAGTCCCTCGCGGGTCATCATTGCGGCCAGACTGCTGTGAAGTAGCGACGAGAGGTCTACTTTCTGGTCACTGTCACATATGGTGATAGTGATCGAGTAGAAGCAGGTTTGGAATTAAACCACTCTTTGGAGTGCCAACGAGAGTCACAGCATCGTCTCCCCGAGCCAGCCACCTTGCGTGCGAGGCCAGGAAGGTTTGCTCGCTACAGGCCCCTCAGCGAGGCGGTAAGAAGACAGAAAACGACTGCACCGCTGCTGTCATAAGCTGTAGCGCGATTCTCACGTTCCGCGCTCGAGCGGCCTGATAGGGAAGTTCGAGCAAGCTCCGGCAGCTAACTTGCAATTATTTTCTCATTGGACCGGTTTAAGTGAATTCCAAAGGTTTTTGTGGTCGCGCGCCGTACCTTTTGCGTCTGCAATGCACGAACTAATGTAAGCTCGCGCAGGGGTTTCTTCGGATACTGCTTTTACGTTGCGGGTTGATGATTATACACACCTGGGGCGCCAGAGCCCCGGTAGAGTTGTTTGTTGTTTCCGGACCGCTCGTCAGCATAAACAGACAAGTCAGAGTCATGTCAGGAAGCTTCATCCTTCGAGTACGGGGGAAGACCCTCGAGGCATGGAAACGTTGGTTTTTGGCGCCGCGACTCAGTCAAGCTGACAGCCGCCACAACGATGATGAAGAAGGCTCCTGTCGGCAACTCGTGCAGGGCCGGCATAGCTGCTCGACTGTGGACAGCCTACAACAGCGCTAGAGCGGAGGACACGAGAGCGGTCTTCTCCCAAGGGGTTTGAGTAGGTCTGGATAAAAGTAGCTGGCTCCTGCAGCTTCATCGAGCGCGTGAAGAGGTGCTGCCGGTGGTTCTCTTGGCGGAAAGGGTGCTGCAAGAGGCGGGGTTGACGACTCGAGGACGATGTGCAGTGTGACTTGGGGTGGCAGCAGAACGTTTGCAGGCTCCGGCGACAGGCCATTCACTTGCGCGGAAGCGGGCGCGGCTAGCTGTTTCTGGCACATTTAGCTTTTGCTTCCTGAGCCCCGGCAGCCTCTTCCCTGCGCCTCTTCCTTTTCACTTCTCAGCATCCCTGCCGGGCGACGGTGGTCCGCGCTGGTGATAGTCGTAGTGCGCATTGGGGTTCGACGTGCATGGATGTGGCGCGCAAGCACCGTTTGGGTCCACAGGCGCAAAAACCCTTCGAGCCCGCCGGCGTCCTTTCCTCTGCGACCTCGCTGCCATTCCGTCTGGTACGCACTGCACGCATTTCCTTTCTCTCGAGCGCACCTACGGCCAGAGCTGGGCAACTGCTGCGTCAGTGTTTGTCATTCATTTGTTTCCGAGGTGACGACCACCACCAACAACATCGGCAACGCACGTTTGCCCCGGAACCCAAACTCCAAAACCGTGACGAGACCGGGGTGCCGCTCTGGAAACCTTTCGAGCACACGCAGTCGCCCGCTGCACCTCTATCAAATCAATCGCGAGTTGCAACAACGCTCTCGTCTCCACGTCTTCTCGACGCGACGGCTTTTATTCTCGTCGAATCCCGCTCCCACCGCCTCCAGTCGTGACTTCCCTCTCTGCTCTACACTCCACGCTACGCGTCCCGCCAACCCCACGCTCCTTTGTCGCCCCTGCACACACGGGCCGCACTTTATTTTTGCATCGATATTTCAAAAGTGGCAGGCCAG
The DNA here is from genome assembly GCA_019022785.1 of Pseudomonodictys pantanalensis. NCBI lineage: Eukaryota > Fungi > Ascomycota > Dothideomycetes > Pleosporales > Parabambusicolaceae > Pseudomonodictys > Pseudomonodictys pantanalensis. The sequence goes on from JAFHBV010000111.1 coordinate 24,389, forward strand.
CCCATCGTCAGACACTCTGCGTCTCTATCCTCCGGGTGAGGCGTGCCTGACAAGGAGCTCCCGGGTCCGCAGCTTCATCTCTACCCGGGTCCAACCTTCCATCCACAAGCCGTCTTTGGAATTGAATACCTACATCAGCCCCTCTCCGCCGTCATGTCGTCAAATCATTCCAGAAATGCCTCTGAGGAGTCGACCGCGACCACCAATTCCTTCAACATGATTCTGGAGCACGTCTTGCAGTACCCTGGCAGCTATGAGATACCCCTTCGGACCATGTACACACTCAACTGTGCGCCACGGGCACAGCCACGACCCCGGGATAGGTCTCGCGCCCCGACGCCGACGGGTTCGACCAGCACCTCGCCAATCACGGGGCAAATGGCCTGGAACGATGCCGAGTCTGCCACCATGAACTTCACATCGCAACTCATGAACCACATCAGCTCCCAGCCGAAGACGCCTTCGTCTTTGCCGCCAACCTTTATCGTGAGCTTTGTGGGCAAGGTCTTTCATCCGGCGCTCTCACTCGTCGATTTTCCGCAAGCTCTGACTGCATTGGACTACCTCCGTGATCTGGAAACGCGGAGACTAAAGGAGATGGCGGCTGCCTTCGCTCGTGTCCAGATACGCCCCGAGAGCTTCGACGCCGACATCGAGGCCATGTCTGAGAAGTATCCTGGTATTGCCCTATGGGCCAAGAATCTAGAGGGCAAGCACAAAAAGGCTGAGCTTTACTACGCAAGACTGTGGCTTGGTGTGCGCCGATGGGTAAGCTTGATTAGAGAAATCCGTCCATGACGACGATGGCTAACTCACAACACAGATCATGATCAATGAGCTTTCTCTCCAACCATTCAACAAAATCAATTGCATGGGCATGCTCAACACGCTGCTCCCTCCTCAGGGCATTGCCAGGCTACCCTCAAGTCACCTCAGTCAGCAAACTCTGAAGCAGGAACGGGAGAGCTTTTTTCACTACATCCAGGAGGTGCAAAAACACGGCCCCAACATCCTAAAGTCTCTGACCAACGGGGAGCAGACCAGCTGGGTTGCCGTTCAGAAAGAGGTGGACAAGTATCTACGGGTCGCCAAAAACATGATTGACGATTGCCTTGCGACGCTTGGGACCGAGGACTTCAAATCCGTAGAGGAGTCAAGGAAAGGCAAGAAGACCGATTCAGGTGTAAGCTTCAGTTCTGAGATCCGTCCGAGCACTGGAGCAAGCATGGAAAAGTTTCTACCCGAAACTCCGCTGGATACCCAGTCTTCCGCGAAAGGCCTCAGTACACTGGAGAGAATTACTCGGGAATTCAAGCGGATGCGGGTAAAGACCCGACCCGACGTCGAAGAGATCGTCAAGATGGACCAACAATTGCCGAGGACGGGAGAGCACAAGGGCAAGACGATCAAGAAGGCTCGATCTATTGCGAGTCTTGGACGCCTGAAGGGAGCCAATTCTAGCTCGACTTCACTCGTCGGAAGCAGAAAGAACAGCGATGCGGTTCCCTTCGACGCTGACGAGATGAAGCGGGCGCGGATGATGTACGAGGCCTCTTTCTCACATCCCACGGCGCAACGATAACGGTCTTGTCAACCATGCTGGGCAATTGGACAACGATGACACGAATAGACGACAAAAGTTTCTTTTCACGACCCGAGTCGAGGATTCCGACACACCCAAGACTATCGATAATGCGGGATGCCTTGCTAGCGAGAAGCGAGACCACTCTCCGACCGACTGGTTCTGAGTTGCTTCTTTCTTCTTTCTTTTTCTTCAACCATGCGCCGAGGTCAACGGCCCGCTTTCGACCCTATCTAGTGGCGATCTAGTAGCTACACTCTTTCCTTTGGTCCTTCCAATTCTCCGGCGGCGTTACAGAGAGAGACACGAGGCTCTCGCGAGCCAAAAGCGGGGAGTCTTGCATTCAATTCCCTGTTCGCATATGTGCTGCCTACCTTTTTTTCCGATTCTTGTGCATATTCATACCATGGGTACTAGGGTACATGGGTCGGAGTTTTGGGTCGGAGGAGATGCATTGGGCACAGGCGTCATGGGCGGCGTATTGTTTACTTCACCAACGCGAGGCACCACGATCATCGTAGGCCCTTAAGTAGCTTCGCTGTATATGTATAATGGTCAATGAGACAAACGGACATAAAACTCGAGTAATCACATAGCAAGGGAAGTGACGAATACGACGGGTGAAGGACCATTCCCAGGCCAACGCTAACAAACTGCATTGCCGCCTGTTACTTTTTGCCCGTCGACAACAACCCAACACCCACACCACACAAACTTGGTGACATGCCTAGCCTCAGTGCCACGGCCTCACTTCGAGTCCTCCTCCTGTGACAAACGGCGGAAACGTCAATGATCGGAAGCCCAAACGCAATTGTCTTATCGTATCACACTTTCACACCGCCCTAGAACAGCAGCCCGCCACCTGCAGGAACGAGAACGCCCGGTCCCCCGCACCCCCATGTCGCTCTCGTCACATCTCCCTCCCGACGGCGACGATCTCTCGCAGCCCCCGCCGTCTGCGCAGCGCACATGTTCAATTTCAGCTGCTGCAGCGCGCCAAATCGGCTCGCGTGCGATTACACAAAAAGATGAGCTGGCATCGCTGGGGGCAAGGAGAAGCGTCGCTGGCGTTGGCGTCGCTTCGACATCCCACGCCGTGACCAACGAGCCCAGCCCCGCCGCAGCAGCCTCGCAGATTGTGGGCACGCTGCAGCAGAATCACATTCCTGCAAGCAGCAGCCTGGGCGCGCGGGCCTCCAATCCAACGTCGTCGTCGAGAGCTTCAAACTCAAATGCAAGTCACAGCAACACATTGCACCCCCAGCTCGCTCAGCGTTCACCCGATGTCGCGGCACCCGCTACACGCACCTTTTTCGATCCCTGGAACTCATCCTCCACGGGACATCAGCGCGCCGAGAACCGATTGTCGGGGTCGACGTCATGGCGAGATTGGCGGAACTTGAAGCTTGGGGAGCAGTTCAAGGGAGGGCTGAGCGGTGGTGTGAAGAGAGTTGCCGATACTGTCGGAGCGGGGAGTGCTGATTTTGGGAAGGATGGGAGGGAAGGGAACGGAGGGTGGGAGAGGGGTATAGAAGGGTTGAGGTCTGGGGGGCAGAAAAGTCTGGTCGAGGTCTGGGGGAAGAGCAAGGGTAGCGGTGTGAAGAGGGAGGAGAAGGATGGCGAGATAGGCGAGTGTGATGGGAGTAAAGCATTGTCTGGAGGTAAGGGCGATGCTGGGTTCGTTGAAGGTATGCCACCATCACTCGATATCACTTCTCTAACCCTGGTTTATCGCGAGGCGAGCACTTCTTTATCGGCATGAATTGTGCAAACATTGACATCATGCACAGACAATACAGCCTCTGACAACGAAACACCCTCAGCCTCAGTACCCGCCAAACCCCGGATCTTCAACGGATGCTGTTTCTATCTCAACGGCTCCACCGCGCCCCTAGTCTCCGATCACAGGCTCAAGCAATTAGTCGCCATACACGGAGCTCGACACTCCATAGCCCTTGGCAGACGGACCGTCACGCATGTGATACTGGGCTCTACGAGTGGACAGGGTGGCTGTGGGGGTGGGCTTGCGGCGAGTAAAATTCAAAAGGTGATTGTGAAGGTTGGGGGAAAGAATGTGAAGTTCGTTACGGCGGAGTGGTGAGTGCATACAAGGCTTACCGATATCGGGGTGAGGGTGTATGAACTAATTTATTACAGGGTACTCGAATCTATCAAAGCTGGTAAACGACTGCCAGAGTCACGGTTTTCGCCATTGAAGCTTGCACCGAAAAGTCAGGGCAGCGTCATTGCTATGATGAAGGAAGCCGCAGGATGAGGACAAGTGTCCAGCCTTGCACCTACAAATCTCGCGCGCGAAGAACTCGGCGTGATCAGCACTTGCGCCGTCACTGCCGTCCGTTCGATATACGCAGTAACACAGTAGAAGCCCGTCGGTTGCGTCTACTAAGAGCATTGCATCCGACCATGACCACGACTCAGCCATGCTTGGCAGTACTACTTCGCTCGTAAAGCTACGCCACTTGGAGTGCACGGTATAGTGACGACAAGCCTAGATTAGAAGTCCCAATCTAGACAGATGACTAGCCAAGGGCAATTGTTAGACATAGACTGTCGACGAGCACAGTGTAGAATAAGAACGATGAACGGGTCCAATGAGACACGCATACGTCAAAAGCACTGATCAATTTGCCCTTCCATCCCTCTATGTACCTCCTTCCACTTCCCCCTATCCTCCCTATCCTCCCTTTCCTCCCTTTCCTCCTCTTTTCCTTCCGGAACCTCCCCATCCTCATCATCAGAGATGAACACTCCAATTGTTTCCGCAAGGTTGCTGGCGAACACGTACCCTTCCGAACCCGTCAGGGTGTTTTCCATGGTGTATTGAACGGAAAAGAGATATATATGGCAGAGCAGGGCAGAGCAGAGCAGAGCAGAGCAGAGCAGAGCAGAACGAAGAAGCACAGAAGAGGAGAGTTTGACGTACTGGTTGATCATTACTCGGTGGGTTATTAGTCGGTGGATTGTTGCTCGGTGGTGCATCCACCCCGTAGATAGAAAGCCGTGAAGTGCCACCACAAGCTATTCCTGCATTGGGGGCGCCAGCGCATGGGGCTACGCATCGATCTGGAATAGTAATTGTAGTTCCAGGTATTGTGAAGGGGCTGTCGAGAACTCCGGGAGAGGCGATCTCGTCTGCGCAAACTGTTCAAAGGATTAGACTGGCAAGTTCATAGCGCATCAAGCCATACATACAGCACTCGTAGTCCCCTTCCAAACCTGCAAATTTGTAAGGGGTACTCTGGGAGGCACAGAAGGTGATGCACTCCGCAACGGTCATCGAGCCGCCAGATTCGTAAGCGTTGGGGCGACTAACACCGCGAAGTGTAGGCTCGCCGCCATTAGTCCTATCGTCACTATGTCGGGCATATGTAAGCGCTGAGTATTGATCGAGCAGGTTTGTCGAATGCATACGTATAGCATCCCCAGTACTTCCAGTTGTCGGTGATTGGACTAGGCATTGGGTCCGCGAAGTCGTAAGGCTGCCCACTAGAGAAGACAGTCATATAACCCGTTCCACCGCATGTTTCCGTCTGGTCTCCGGAACAGGTCATGTCGCACTTCGTGTCATCTCTTATCCCAGGCGGAGAGAAGAGAGCAACGGAACACTCTGCGAAGTTTGTTAGACATGGTAGTAGGGGCCCAGGTGCTAATCCAGCGTACCGCAGTTGTAGCCATACTCGGTAGCAGCGTAGGTGAACCCCTTAGCCGAACAGTAGTTGATACAAGCTGCGTTGTTGGCAAGGAAGGAGGTGCTATCGTGTTGCTTGAGGGTCCTTTGATCAACCACGAGGTCGCCGAGAGTAGGACTTCCGGAATTCTTCCTGACCATGCGTCAGACTTGCCTTTGTTTGATTGCACGATTGTTGTACTTACGACCAACAGCCCTGATATGTCCAGCCGTCGACTGGAGACACAGGGACGGTAGCTGCGGCTCCGCGTACTTCAATTGCATTGGGTAGGTCATCATCAACAACTACGGTAGGAGGTAAAGGTGCATCCCACGCATGGAGTTGGGTAGCTCCAGCGGTCATAGCCATAGCTATGGCGAGGAGAAGGTGACGCATGTTGGGGTAAAGAGTGACAGAATCGATTGATAGACAAAAGAATGAGTCAAAATGAAGTAAAGAAAGTCTGAGAGACCCTAAGACTGTACGAGAGTCCACGCGTTCTTAAAGCATAGTTTCGCGTCGTGGAGGGTCAGTCACACAGGCATTCCAATGTAACCACACGTCCACGACTCCTCCCATTGAAAACATTGCTTAGCCAGGTCTTGCTAGCTCGTTCTGTGCAGAATGGAGTTCCCATCCGTATGATTCATCCCTTGGAAGACGTTTGATGTTCCCATTCGCCAAGGGGTGTTGAGGTCGAGCGGAACCGTCATTGGCATGCTACCCATCCCTAGACCCAATTGCCATGTTGTTGCATCCGTCCATAGTGGTACCGTCGCATGAAGCCGACCCGCAAATTAAGGTGTATAGCTGCCTCAAGGTGGTGCAAATGTGAGCGTTTTGTACTCGCATTGGAATGAGGTATGTTTACGCTTTGAACCGACTTGTTTACAGGTCTCACACAAGCAGAGTTGCAAGGTTGCCTACATGGGCTGTGGACTGGCAAATACGATAATCTGGTCCTTTACTCTACCTACTTCATTAAAGGCAGTTCCACGGGGTATCATTCCAGAGCGAAGCAGAGCTTTTCCATACCTGTCAGACACAAGAAGATAACGGGGGCTAGGCATGGTGTGCAGGTACATACCGTCAGTCTGATCAATCATCGTATACAGTCCCCGTAGTAACATATTTGTAAAAGTCGAGCATCTGCAGCGGACGTTGGCGGGGAGGCTTGCAGGGAGCGGAGGATCGGCGGGGGACACAAGCTTCCTCGAGGGCTGCCAAGAACCTAGGCTGCTTTCCGCTCACCAACACTTCCTTTCATCTTGAGATCCTTTGGCCGCGCCATCACCCTCACCCCTCACCCATCAAACGCCCGCGCACGCATTCACAGACCGAGACCGCCACCTGCGATACCGGACACCCGCATACATAACCTTGCACACCCCTCGGGAGGTCTCCGAGACCTACCCAGGCGTCGCGCACGATGAGCAACCCGCAGGCCCAAGGGCAGCAAGCCCCTCCTCAGCAGCAGGCCGGACCACAGCTCCTCAAGGCAGATGACATACCGAAGCTCCAAAGCCTCAGTGAGGACATGAAGCAGAAGTATAGGCCAGTGGTGCAGAACCTATGGCAAATCATGCAGTCCAAGCCGCAAGGCAGCCCAGAGCACAACCAAGCCCGCCAGAAACTCCAGGATTGGTCTGGAAAGCTGATACACCAGGAGCGGCAGTATCGTCAGAGGCTCAAAGGACAGCAACAACAAGGCAACCAGGGTCAGGCTGGTCAGTCATCTCAACCACCCCCGCAGCCAGCAAACGGACAGCCGGCCATGCAGCAGCAGCAAGCCCAAAAAGCGCAACAGGTACCGCAGTCGCAGAATCCTGCCCAAGGACAGCGTCCAGCCCAAGCGAACCCTCAGCCCCAGATCAGTCCGGAGATCATCAAGCACGTCTCGCACTTCCAGTTCACCCTGCCGGTCGATGGACCGCAGGAAAACACACCGGAAGGTCAGGCGAAGATCAAGGAGATGAGGAACAGCTATCTCATGGCGCTCAACAAGCAACACAAGGCCACCGAGCAAATCAAGATGATGAACCTCGCCATCGAGCAGCAGCAGAAGAGGGGCCAAGAGGTTCCGATCGAGGTCTTGACGCGCAAGCAAAACGTGGAGAAGGAATACCAGGCCGCAAAAGAGTACTCCGAGGCTTTTAGGAAGAAGCAGAATCAGTACAAGGCCGAGCATGAACAGCGACGAGCCCAACAGCAGCAAGCGGGGCAAGGGCAGTCGCAGCAGGCTGCACCTCAACAGCGCCAGCCATCGCAACCCAACATCAAGGAAGAGCCTCAGATCAAGGTTGAGGGAGGCCAGATGCCCCAAGCGACGCCTGCGCACCAGCTGTCCAGCGCCCAGGGTGCCCCTCAGGCGCAAGTGCCTCAACAGCAGAATGCCCAACCGGCCGCACCTGGCGCGCCCCAGCAGCAGATGCGACAAGCACCTGGCGCCCTTTCACAACCGAACCAAGCGCAGAATCAACATGCTCAATTCGCGCAACCTGGCCAACCGCAAGCCCAGCAGCAGCCTCCGCGGCCACAAATAAACCCCCATCAGGCTAATGCGCAACAACACACAATGAGCAACTCACCGCATCCCCAGTCGGCAACGTCAAACGCCGGCCCGCCCGTTCCCCTCTCGCACCAAGCCGCAGTCAGCGCTGCGCAAAGGACGTATTCTAATCCCGACGCTCAACGCACGACCTCCACTCCACTGCACCCGGGCGGGCAAGGCAGTTTCCCCGCCCCGGGCAGTCGCGAACGCGAGCAGCTTAACAACCCTAAGATGCCAATTCCCCGCAACCTGAACGTCACCCAACCACAACCTGTCACGATGGGTCAAGGTCGCCCCACCATGAGCGGACCCACGAACGGTGCACCAGGCCCCATGGGACAGCCAGTCATTCCCAAGTTCCCTCCATTCCAGCTTGAGGGCGAGGCCGATCGTGTGCTCAGCAAGCGCAAGCTCGACGAGCTCGTTCGCCAGGTCACCGGCGGATCCGAGGAAGCTCTCACGCCGGAGGTTGAGGAGGTGAGTGACGTTAGCTACCTATGCAGCAGATCAAAGCTAACATCAGCACAGGCCGTCCTTCAGCTCGCCGATGACTTCGTTGATACCGTAATCAGCAACGCCTGCAAGCTCTCCAAGCTCCGCGAGTCGCCGGTTCTCGACATCCGCGATATCCAGGTCGTCCTCGAGCGCAATTACAACATCCGCATTCCCGGCTACGCGTCCGACGAGGTCCGCACGGTGCGTCGCACCGTTCCGGCACCGGGCTGGCAGCAGAAGATGAATGCGGTGCAGGCGGCCAAAGTCATGGGTGGTAAGACCGATATCTAGACTCCAGTTGTTTGTCCGCTTGGGCATTTTTTCCATATCAATATCTGGAGCGTGCTAATGGGGTTTCGTCGAATTTGCAGATGAAGAGCAGGAAAAACGTCCGAACAGGCGTTGAAATGGCCCCCCCCTGGAAACGGGCTACTTGCCGCACTCGTGGCAGGACTTGCCGGCCGGCCAGGGCGAGCACAAGGATTGGATGATAGGGGGCAAACGACTACTGCCTCAGCGAAGATTCTTTCCACATTTGCAAAGCAAACCTTTCATACCCACCAGGCTGCGGAGTTGGGCAATTCAGGATACCGGGCACAAGCTAGAGGGATCTTTCAATCGTCCATTTGGCGTTCCATGGCTTCTCGAGAGAATATCTTGAACACGCCCTTGATCTGTGTATATCCAGCACACACCTGTGTCTAGGCACTCGAATATGGAACCAAAGGCTCCGTAGACACAGAACATTCTGTCACTAATGCTTTCGTCTGTTTCCCGTGATGAACACATGTGGCTGATGTAGGTTTGTAGTATTCAGGCATATTCAGGCAGACCTCCTAACTAGAGTCGAATTTCTGGCCATATGGCTCCAGATCCGCATCGAGCGTCAGCTGCGACGAAGCCGGCGCTTCTCCGTTCTGGAGTGCTCTCGTCCTTGTATTCCTGACCTCCCACTCAAACTCTCTCAGTGCCCTCAACTCACTCCCCACAAACAAGCCACCCATTAAACCTTCTATGACACCGACACTCAGGCCTAGCGAGCTCAGCAGCATGAGGATGAAGGCCACGTAGTTATGCGGCGACCACCACACACCCACGAGGCAGCCCACCGTGAGCAGAAACTGGAAGCCGAAATGACCCAATCGCAGTCTCCGCTGCGTTCGCTCTCGCGCATCGTACTTTGTGATCGTCGCTAGGATCTCGTCGTAGATTTCGATGGGGAGGTACGATTCTGGAAGGTCCATTGGGCCGTTCTCCACGGTCGAGGACGGTGATTCCGTGTCGCGGACTAATGTTGCTTCGACGGAGAAGTGATCACTCAGTGAGCAATATAGTGTAGGATGCCGCATCGTCATTCCCACGTTCGCTTCCTTGAGCGTCCATTCCGCCGTGTGTTCACCTGTGGTCGTATCGTGCCGTGAACCGCTGCTGAAGAAAATGTAATCCAATCTCTTCGCATTCGGATCGTCTACGGAGGGCGGTATCTGCACATTTTCTCCCTTTGCGAGGCGCTGGCTGTGTGCTTTATTCCACCGCCATGTGTTCAATGCACTATCGCACGTTGCGCCGTTCGTCGTCAGGTTGTATTCCGCATTTGGCATCGGCAGACCGCGCACTTTCTCTGCTTTGTCTTTTGCAGCGCCGATGGAGGATGAAGGGTGCAGGAGGCGCCATACATCCCGTACGGGGGAGTGTGTTTCTATGATTCTGTGCGCGAGGGAGAGAGGCACCATGTTGAAGTCGCCGAGGCCGATTACTAGGTGACCGCGTTCAGCGGCCCCGCGCATTAGCTTTGTTATTTCCCAGGCTTGAGCGGTGCGGTGGCAGAGGTAGGAGTCGTGCGGCTCGGTTTCGTAGGGGGCGTGTAGCTGGTTCTCGTTCAGTCTCCAAAAGCATAGGTCTGGAAGAAAATCCGTACATGCGTACAAAATACCTCCACCACATCCCTTCTTCTTGGCCCCATCCTTATCCTCGCACATGCCACGCCCTTTCCGACAAACCAATCTCCCCTGTAAAATGCCGCTGGTCTTCCATTGAGCGGATATCTTACCATGTTGCTCTCTTCGATCGGCCACCTTGACAATATCACCAGTCCGCCACCAAATATTCCACTGTAGTAGAACTTGCCATACGGAAGCAAATGCCGGGTTTTATCCCGTATGGCATCGTAGTCTTGCTTCGTCCAGCATTCTTGAAGGCCTACAATGTCTGGCGGGGGTGAGGCGGAGGCTATTTGGTTGCCGATTTCTAGCAGCCGTTCATTGCGGAGCTTGGCGATATATTTGAGACCCCAACAATTGAGCGAGAAGATGCGGAGGGAGGTCGGAGGAGGAGCGGAGTGAGCCATGAAGAGTGGGGATGGAGGAGAAAATGTTCCGCCCTTTTCCAGGTCTGACGGAACGCCTCCTTTAGGATTGGGGGCACTAATAGCCTGTGAGTCCAATCAGGGCTACTTATTACCGCGAGTCAAGAAGTCTGGTGTCCTGTCGGACGTGAAAAAAAGGGTGTATGGGGGATTGTCGTCATTCGGTGAATAGAGTTTGGGATAACTTTCCAGGGATCTGCGCCAGTGGTGGAGCTAAGGCAGGGGTCCAGCTCACCGCCTTCGGTGACATAAGCGGGCCGTTGGCAGATCCCGTGGATTTCTGGACCGTGTCTTGGTGTTTGATTCTCCAGTCCAAGTCGATACCATTCAACGATGGTTGACCGACGCAACTCCCCCAAGCGCCGCAGAGAAGACGACTCCGACTACGACGCACCTCCGCGCAAACGATCCGCATCCCGCTCACCACGCAATGGCTCCCCGCAGTACAGACTAACCGAACGACCGCGACGCTATAGCAGAGAAGACAGCGAAGACGACAGGAGATACTACCGCGATCGACGGAGTCCACGGTCCCAGTCTCGCTCGCGATCGCGCTCCAGAAGTCGGAGCAGATCGCGGTCATCTTCACCCCGCCGCCGCAAGCGCAGCCACACTAGTCCTCCCCCACCCAAACCCACCTCCCTCTACTACAAGCCCACCCTCATCCTGCGCGGCCACAAAAAAGGCATCGCCTCGGTAAAATTCTCCCCAGACGGGCGCTGGATCGCATCCTGCTCCTCGGACTGTAGTATCAAAATCTGGGACTCGCGGACCGGCAAACTCGAACACACGCTCGAGGGCCATCTCGCCGGCGTCTCGACAATCGCCTGGTCGCCAGACTCCAAGCTCCTGGCAAGCGGCAGCGATGACAAGAGCATACGGCTCTGGGACATTGCCACGGGCATGGCGCATCCGACGCCCTTCATCGGCCACCACAATTACGTCTACAGTATCGCCTTTTCGCCAAAGGGCAACATGCTCGTCAGCGGGTCCTACGACGAAGCAGTGTTCTTGTGGGATGTCAGAGCCGCGAGGGTGATGCGCAGTCTGCCAGCGCACTCCGATCCCGTCAGTGGCGTCGACTTTGTGCGCGACGGCACGCTGATAACATCCTGCTCGCACGACGGGCTCATCCGCGTCTGGGACACGGCAACGGGGCAATGTCTCCGCACTTTGGTCCACGAAGACAACGCGCCTGTGACCTCGGTCATATTCTCCCCAAACGGAAAATACGTACTAGCCTGGACCCTGGACTCCTGCTTGCGACTTTGGAATTACATCGAAGGCAAGGGCAAATGCGTAAAGACATACCAGGGCCACGTCAACAAGAAATACAGTTTGTCTGGGGCGTTTGGCACGTATGGGCAAGAGCCGCCGTATCAGTATGCGTTTGTGGCGAGCGGCAGCGAGGATGGGAGTCTTGTGCTGTGGGATGTGAGTACGAAGAATGTGCTGCAGCGGATCGAGGGCGCGCATGGAGATGCCGTGTTGAGCGTGGATACGCATCCGAGCGAGAAGGTGCTTGTTAGCGGGGGGTTGGATCGGACGGTGAGGGTGTGGAGGGCAGCGACGCCGCCACCGGAGCCGGAATTGGGGGACGTAGAGGTTAAGATGGAGGACGAGGTCAATGGGTTTGATTCGGATGTCTTGCCGCCGAATCCGTTTGCGGATGGTTGATGGTGGGATGTGGGACGGGTTTGGGCAGGGATAGTGAAGCATTTCGAGTGTGTTAGATACCCAGTCACGGCCTTAAGCATCGTAGCGTGAATTCAAAACTTATCTTGAATATCTCCTTTTCCTTCATGCGCTGAACGCGCTCAAAGCCTAGCACTAATAGCGTAGATACAGTATATGTACAGAATGTGAGTGGCAAGGGATGATGGATGCCCTAACCTATGGCTTCTAAAGCTTCGCGCCCCCAGCGCCACGGCTTGCATGATGTATTTGTACAACGGTACTTTTCCGCTCGTTTACTTTCTCCTTTTCATGACTTTCGTGCACATTTCGATCAGTCCGTTCTTGGCGTCGCTGTCGGGGAAGGAGGCTATTGACTGAATAGCTTTGTCGACGTATTCCTGCGCCAGGGCGCGCGTCTGTTCAAGTCCGCTGCTTTCGAGGACGATTTCACGTGCCTAGGATAAGTCAGTGCGCTGCGATATATGCCTCCTAGATCAAAGGACGTCTTACCCTCTGCACATCACCCTCCCCGGAGAATTTGCGCCCCACCAGCTTTCCCAGGCTCTTGTTATCCTTCCAAGCAAACAGCAGCGGCGCCGTCGCAAGACCCAGCTCCAGATCGGCACCCGCAGGCTTGCCCAACTCCTCCCCGCTCACGGTGTAATCCAGCATATCATCCACAAGCTGAAACGCCAGCCCCAGATTCTTCCCGTAGTTGTACGCAGCCTCGACAACCTCAGGCGTACTCTGCCCTAATATCGCCGCGGCCCTGCAAGACTTTGATATTAGCGCCGCTGACTTGAGGTACGTCTTTTGCAGATAATACGTCAGCGTCTCCTCCGTATACACCGGATTCCGTTCATCCGAGGCCGTATTCTTGAGCTGCATGAACTCGCCCTCAATCAGGTTCGCAATCACGGTGGCAAGGAGCTCTGTGACTTCCGGGTCGCGCAAGCGAGCCAGGGCAACGGATGCACGACCGAGGAGGAAATCGCCGGCCAGGACTGCCATTTTGTTTCCGAATTCGATATTCGCGGAGGGCGCCGAGCGGCGGGATATCGAGTGGTCTATGACATCGTCGTGTAGTAGCGACGCCGTATGTATCAGCTCTGTGATCTCTGCTAGTCGTCGTTGCGAGGGCAGGATATCCGAGTCCTCGGATCGGTATGCAGAGTCGAAGGTGGACGACGTGACACTAGGATATTCTGCGTCCGGGGCGGAAGGGTTCTCGTCGGCGAGGATGTTCGGCGAAGTTATAGGTCGGTTGACGCTATACGTCCCAGTGTTCCGTGGTATCTTGGGCGTGAGAGCCGTTGCTCTGCTCATGAGCAGCACCAGCATGGGCCGTACATATTTCCCCTCGCTCTGTGTGTAGTACTTTGCCACGGTATCTAACGTCGGGTGTCCGGATCCGAGCAATTGGCGGATGTTTTTGGTCAGAAACTTGAGCTCTTTCGCAACGGTACGGAAGGGATCAACTGATATCGGAGCATTTGGGTCCGGTGCGGGGGGATTGAATATGTGCTGTGCGGCGTTTACAGCGGCGGCCCATGAGGATTGGTGACGCCGGCGCGAAGGGTGGTAGAAGGCTGCAACTGTGGGGTTGGTCAAGGCGGTGCCTGGCTCGCAGGTACATGATCGACTTTGGAGGCGAGGCGAGGAGCGAGCGAGGCCCGTCACGAGCCGTGAGGAGCGCCTCATGGTCCAATCTCCAGGTCGAGTCCGGCTCTTTTGGTGCAATTGGTCTTTGTTAACGGCACTGGAGGGGCCGGTCAAGGTGTGGGTTACGGGGAGCGGTGACGGCTGTCAAAAGCCAGGACCTGCATCGGAAAGTTTTGGAACCATCAGACAAATCATGACTTCGGGACGCTAGCAACCCTGTCTGCCAAGTCTTGCGGGTCGAGGAACCGAGCCATGCACGGCGAAGTTGAGCTGCAGCCTCCGATCTACCAGACCCCAGCACCAACGAAATGGTCCTCCTCACGATGACACCCGCTATCGTGCGGGCGCTTTCTAAAGCTGCAGACGTGGCTGAGGAAGAGTTTGCGAAGCTTCAACGGCCTGAAGAGCCCTCCCTTGCCGAGCCCAAGCCTGGGAACCCCATCTCGCACAGCCAGTTGATCGACCTCTCCAAGCTTCTCAAGAAGCATATTTCCAGTACAGCACCAAACGCGAAGGATAGCACCTCCGAAAAGCTCCCCAGCTTGGAGACAAAACAGGAAAGCGATTCGGGCCATACGTCACACGACATCACCGCAAGGCGGAGTTCCACTCATGACGAAGGAGAACCGGATGGCCAAGACGCAGCCGTAGCAGATACAGAAGAACCAGCAAGGATAGAGAAGGCGTCTTCAAGCGCAGCAGGTCGAGAGATGGCGAGCCAAACAGCGCCTCTCGCAATCACCCTCGACGCCCTCCTCCGCAACTCCCGCATCTACATCGCCCCACCACCCCCCAAGCCCGCCCCTACACCCGAATACACGGCCCTCATGGCCCGCCTGCGCGCCGACCAAGAGGCCCGCGAATACCACCGCATGCTAAACCCTTCATCCTCCCCCTTCCAAGCCACCGCCACACGAGAAACCTTCTCTCAACGCTTCCCCAACGCCCCGTCAACCTTCAGCATCGGCGCCTCCGCGCCCCTCAACGAAGACGACGAACTCAGCTACCAGGAGGTACACCGACAGATTATCCTCATCATAAACGTCTTGGTTTCTATTGTGGCATGCGCCGTGTTTATATGGGTCGCCGCGCGGCACTGGAGCGTCGCGAAGCGGCTGGGCTTGAGTATGGGCGGGAGCGGAGCTGTTGCCATCGCGGAGGTGGTGGTGTATAGCGGCTATGTGAGGAGGATACAAGAGGCGAAGCGAAAAGAGAAGAAAAGGCCCGAGATCAAGGAGATAGTGCAGAGCTGGGTCATTGACAAGGACCACAAGGGTGATGCAGCGGATGTGTCTTCATTATCTAAAGACAAGGACGACGGCGTCCGCTACAGAAAAGGCAAGCACCGCTGAAGCCGCCAACAATAAATCCAGTTTTGCCGCCAATGCATGAAAAGCAATGTCTACCAACCTTGGTCCGCCTCCGTATCCTCAGTCGCGGTATGCCGCGCATCGATCCTGCGTCGGTGCTCTTGTGTAGACCGAATCCTTGGGTTCAAAACACGCCAGAAAATGCAGTGAGTCGTTTCTCGGTCGCGCGTCCCAGGTAGCCCAGGCTCTTTGGTCAAGTTTCCACTCCCAATCAATGCTTCCCTCTGAATCAATACTTCCCTCCGACGAAGCCTCCTATTTCTTCTTCCGGCCGGCCACACCACCAGCGAACCTCCCCAGATTACTCAGACTCGAGCGCGACTTATGCGCTGCCGCCTGTCCCCCAGCCGGAACCGGCAACTGTCTATTAACGCCCGGCGGCGCCCCCCTCATCCCAGGCCCTTTGGGCGGCACCTCCGGCACGATCCTTTCCTTCTCCTGTACCGGACTGCCGCCCACGTCCTCACCCATACTCGCCAATCGCTGACTCTTGCGCGCCTTCTCCTGCGTCGTGCGGAATTTCTCGAGAAGCTCCGTCCATTTGACCCCGCCGTCTTCGCGGGCTTTGAGCCGATTCGGTCGCTCGAAGCTCGAAGATGCCGGTCCCTGGGGGTTACTGGGAGGACCCGTCTCTGAGCTCTTTTGTCTCAAGTGGTTAAAGTTGGAGGTGGGGACGTACGTGCGCGGCGCGATGTGGAGGTATCCGATCGCGGAGACACTGTTTAGACGGTTCTTGAGTGCTGCAAAAGCAGAGGATTGTGGGAGCAGCATGAGGAGGCCATAAAGGCACTTGTAGAGGTGTGGGTAGCGCTCTGGCTCGAGGAGTTGCATGCGAAGGTCTGGGGGAGGGTTAGCAATATTCTTCCCGTGGATGGAGAACCTACATGTGAAGACGGGAGATTCGATTAGCTGGACGAGCTTGTCGATTTGTATGAGCATGTTGACCGTCATCTCCAGATCCGCGCTGCGCGAATTAGCACGACTCTGTGGTTTTGCAGGGAGGAAGACATACAATATCTGGAGGAGGTGATACGCCTGCTCATAGGCTTGAGCGAGTAGGCAAAGTGAAAAGGTAGCCACTGCGTTATGACACCAGGATTTGAATAAAGATACAAAGAATGATTGTCCATCACGCGAATCCAGGTTCCTCAGTCGTCTCCGCAGGTCAGCGAGCTCCGGCGCCGTGATCAAGTTGTTGTTCAGGTTCTGCACCATGATGCTGGCAAACTCGACATCCTATACTTGTCAGTACTCTCTTTGCAACCCCTCCCCTCCACACTCACTTCATCTTTCTCCAAACAATCTGCCATGGTGCGATATATCCGCTCTGCACTAAGAGTGACACACAGTTGTCGGATGATGAGATTGCCCCTTGTTTCGAGCAACCGGCGGTCGGTGCAGAACAGCTTCAAGAGGTTGACCATGAAAGAGGTGAAATACGAGTCATCGCTGTTTTTCGAGATTTGTGAGAGGAGGAGCAGGTCCCGGGTAACGACGGCTTCTGAGGGGTCCGAGAGTGTTTTGAGAAGCGCGGGGAAGGTCCCGTCCTCAACTGAGAGTATCTAGTCCTAGTCAGCAAATTTTGAGAAAAATATAGAGTGGAAACCCACTTTGCCAGGCGCCATTCTATGGAGCATGATTAACCATGCGATAGCGGCAACGCGAGTGGCCTCGTGCTCGTTCAAGAACTGCAAAGTGAGTGCGTTGACGGCTGCTTGGAAGTCGAGCTCAGGGAGCGGCCGCGGTGAAGGACCTCGCTCTTCAGCCGGCGTAGGAGTCCGAGTGCCCTTGCCCTCCACCGACTTCACATCGGTTCTGTCTTGTATAACCGTCTTCAGTAACCGGCTAGACAGATTCGAGTCTCGTCGCTCGACGCCCGTTAGTTCCTTGCCTAAAGCAGAGAGTGAATTGGGCAACTGGATCCCCCCGGCGGCTGTGCTATCCGAACGACTCCTATCTTCGGATAATGACATGATGTAGTCCATTAATGAGGCATTGACTTTGTTTGCCGCTTGCCGAACGGAGTCTAGGTCGTGAGACATGCGCGGGAGAACGTGGGTCAGCAGGCTCGGGACAAACGGCATGATGTCTTCGGGGCAGATCTCGAAAAAGCTGTCAATCCAGCGAAGGGTGGTGACAAGGATTTCTTGATTTTCTTTTTCTGCGTAGTGTCAGACAAGTATTGGGTATCTGAGATGGAGATACTAACCTTCAACGCCATAAGGCGCACCAAGGAAGGCGACCAGAATCTCGATGATTTTGGGATGATCAACGTGAACATCTTGCCCGGGTACCCAATCGCCATCCCCGCTGGCTGACTTGTCGTCGTCGACTGCAAAGGAACCACTGGTAGCACTGTCATCATCCTTGTCGTTGACGGATTCGCGTTGATCTAGGGCTATGCTACTAGTCCCGTCACTCTCTCCGTCTGGGCCGCTCCTAAGGCTAGAGGTAGAGTGCTTAAACCCATCGCCTCCCGCACTCTTCTTGCTCTCGGCAACGCCTTGTTTTATCCGTGCAATCTTCCTAATTTCGCTGAGAAATCTGTCGAGTGCGCCTTGAGTGGCGGTGTGTACGTCCTGGTTCGGGTCGCTGAGGAACCTGAAGAGACCGCCGAGAAATCGAGGGAGGTACGTGACCAGCTCAAGATCGGGTATAGAGTCCAACAATGTTATCCAGGCAACAAGGAATATGCGAGCGAACGAGCTCAAGACGTTCATGCGTTCTTCGAGGAGAGGAAGGAATCGTTCAAGGGAGAAGGCAGTGGGCAGGTCGTGCTCCTGTTCCTGTTTATCCTGCCGCTCTTCTGCACCCCCTTCGGCGCCCTCTGGGGGAGCATGTAGTACAGATACGTATGAGGCTGCGGATTCGGCGACGATGTCTTTGACTAACCGATCAAGCAGTTCGGCGCCGTTTTTGACAGAGAGCTCTGAATCGGCCGCGAGCTGTGAGGTGTCTGTTAGCTGGGATACACAGCAGGAGAGACAGATGCAATAAAAGCCTCATGTACCTTGCACAGGGCGTCGAATACTTGGTTGAAGTAGACGAGGATTTCTCCCTTTGCCACTTTTGCAATGTTGTACATGCTCTCGCACGCGTAGTATCGGACGCGGGCATCCTGATCGGAGAAGCAGGCGAGGACGGGAGGGACGATCTCTTCGAGATAGCGAGCGACTTCCTAGAGCTGCATCAGTTTCCCTGGGCCCAGCTTGAGTTGCGAGTGCTGGGACATACCGGCCCCAAGGCTATCGAGGCGGCGGCCAGGCCAATGAGACCGCCATTGCGTGCATGCGGCTGGTGGACAGCGTATGCATATTCGTGGCAGAGCTGGCTGACAATCTCCTGGATTCGGTCGAAGTCATTATGGGCGAGACGGTCTCGGATCAGCCCCTCGAGCTCGAGGGCACCGCTTTTGCGCTTGTCGTAGAGCTTATCGTTGAGCGCTTTGGTGATGTTGGCGTCCATGATGCCTTTCCGAGTGCTGCGGGACCGACTCTACATGGCCGCAGAGGCGCTGGTTATAGATGGAGGCTAACGATGGGCCGTGGCATGGTGATGCACGCCTCGCGCGGGCAGGAATTGGATAAACGTCGTTTGCCGTTGGCGGTCGTGCTTTCTGCGCCCCCAAGACGAGGGAGCTGACGCGAGGTCCCATGCACGTCATCGGACAGCTGATCCATGTGAAAGCTATGCCGCCGCTAGACGGCCAGGCCAAAAGCAACGCTGCCATCGACACCGCACCGTGGGGCACGCAGCATACTTCCAACCCTCGCGCTCACGCCCTTTGATCCTCGTGCAACAGTCCGACATGGAGCCCGGCAGCCGCCTCGAGGGCCTGCAAAAGTCAAGCCACGCCGCGTGGACCCTGCGCCCTCTGCACTGCACCAACAATATTTGATGAACCTTGATCCAGCCGGACCCAGCCGCCAGAGCCCTTTTCCTCGTCAGCACCTCGTGGTGCCCCAGACGGCCGACATGGAGAAGCTAAAGGACAAGATCCTGCATCCACATAGACGACCGCGTCAATTAGGCGGCACCGCGAAGCCAAATGTCACGCCCGTGACAGGCTTCCAGCACTGGGCTGTGGCCTTGTAAGATAATCTCGAATGCAACCTCTACGGCTTCTAACAAGCGTAGCATCGTTTGCAACTTCAATGTCGACGTCGGTATGTCGTAAATCGCCCCAGATCGAGGGTACAAGAGTTGACTTGGGTGGTACCAGGGCCCGAAGTCGAGATAATCTACCCTCCAGATGTCCCCTTTTCGCATGCAGACCTGAGCGCCATCTGCTTCAACAGGTACCTCTTCTAAGAAGTTTGAGTACCTTCCATCTCTGACTCTAGACAGCTTCCCAGAGCAACAGAACACTGAGACTGCCGAGGACCTCGCCTTCAACTTCACCATTAGCAACAATTCGCCCGACATCAATTTAAGCAGCCCGCACAGCCCCCATGGAAGCCCCGATACGCTTTACGCATGCTGTGTCTTCCGTCAGGAATTCGACGATACGATGAAGAGAAGCTTCAACCAGCGGACCTTGGTTCTGATCTCGCATCACAACTTCCTATCCTTGTACAACCGCCTTCTGACTCAGATGACCGCATCAGGCTTCATCAGCGACCCGACAGCATTAGAGTCGGCGTACACTCAGATGATCGCCTGGCCAGCGCCAGCATTAGGAAGACAGGAGCTCCCGTTCTTGGGCTCAATGATCACGGTGGAAATCGCACCCCATCAGGCATTCCCTCTGCAAGGTCTGGCTGGACCTACGCCACTAATTTCGGAGAAGTCTTCCTCCATATACGCCTACGAGCCAATCGGATCCTGGGACATATTGATGCACTTCATGCCGTGCATATCCGACCTTTACGTTCTATTCGAGATGCTCGTCCTATGCGAGAGCATCATCGTCATTGCAAAGTCACCCCAACTCTCCAGTGAGGCGGTATCCGCCCTGGTGGATCTCATTCGCCCGATTCCGTACTGTGGGGTAATCAAGCCTTACATGACGATGCAGTCCGATTTCCGGCCCATCGGTCTCGATGGTGGAGCACCCCGACCTTTCATCATCGGCATTACGAACCCGTTCCTTCTCAAGCGCATCTTGAACGCTGTCGAAAGCAATCACCGCGCTAGACCTCACATTCTATATCTTCAGCACTTTGATGGTCCGGTACCGCCGAAGCGGCACCACTCTCTCCATCACAAATCAAGTCGTAACGCGCTACTTGATCTTCCTGGTGGCGGCATCGAAGCACACGTCCCCTCGAAACGCTTTCTTAAATCAGATCCCACCGTAGTGTCAAGGATCGAATCGCTCCTCAAAACTGGCGATCAGACGGACGCCCTCGGTCCACTTATCCGCCGCCATTTCGCAGAATTAACAGCGCAATTCCTCGCACCCATCAACCGATATCTCACAACGACCAATGTCATGTCACCCGACGGTAATCAAAGATACGCGAGCTTCTCTGTACCCGACTTTCTGCATAATCTATCGAAGCATGGAACGAGTGTCAAGTTTCGTGGCCAGTCTCCCATACATAAGCACCGGGCAAGAGATGGGTTGTATGAGAGCTTCTGCAGCTCACCAAATTTCTACTCCTGGCTTGAGATGAAGATCGCTTTAGAGCAGGAGGCCAGTGCTGGATTGCTAGGAGTAGGGACTTCGTCTAGTGCAGGTTCCAGCTAAAAAGGAAAGTCAAGGACTGAGTTCCTCCGACACGTACTTCGATTTGTTTGAACATGTGTCCACTCAGACACGGAAAAGATGCCCAGACTAGCTTCATCACCATGAACCCGCGAAGCATGCACAGCCTGTTAGCTACACTCTTCATGTCCATAGCCATTTTTGGGCCCACAAACCGCACGGGCTCCGCCCGCGCTAGCTTAATCCAATGTGTTTCAAAAGTCGAGGCCATCGGGGCTATGACAATGCTTTGCATACACCAATGAAAGAGAAATAGGGGACATGAACGTAATCCTTCAGGGTTTCGGTTAGCCTCTAGACATTGAATCGAATTTGGCTCTCTTCTGAACGATCCCTCTCAGCCCTTTGTGCCTTCAGTCGACCTCAAGCGTGCAGCATAAGATCCACGTCGCCTCTTCACGGAGAATCCAGACTATTCTAATTTCCGCTCTTTCATCCTCGTGTACCCTAGACTTTTGTAGCATTGACAAGCCCTTCATTGAATATGTATTCTGCTTGTTATCATGGTCGCAGCTCACATCATCGTTCTCGATCCGGCTATCATGCTTGTCAACCAGACACAGGATCATCACATCATAAAACCCGGCCAAGCTGGCCGCATCGCTCTTCTCACTCCGCAGTTCTATTGATCTTGGATGAAGCCAAGGCACCTCTCCATGTGCCAAGTGCGAGTCCTTTTGGAGCGAGAGACACATGTAGGGTGGGAAAATGTTTGTTTGTAAAAGCTGAGCAGTGCCATACCCCATGTACAGCCTATATCATGTTTTTAGAGGGGAATAAAATGTCACGTTTGGAGGAATTGATCAAGCTGTGTCAATAGCCTGGATATGATTTGATTACAGATGTTCAGGGAGGCGAGAGCGAGTCCTCCATCTTAGCCATCACATGGTCTGTACGGGAATTGGGCCGAGAGACATCGGAAAGGCGGCTAGGAGTTTCTGTTCCTGTGGACAAGAGACGGACTGGATTGGGGAAAGAAGCGCATGTATGTCGAACAAAAACCCTCCTTGTGAGCTTTGTACACTGGAAAAGGGGTATCACCAACATGCAAAACGGCTACCCAGAGCGACTCCTATGGAGCGCCACTGGTTCAAGCGCACCCGTAGTCATCCCATTTCTCTCGATCTCACTAGAAACAGACTAGAGCCTTCCGAGGTCTTCGAACTGCTCAGGCGGATACCTGTCCATGCCAACGCATACCGGGTTCCAAAGATACTCGGGGTCTGCGTCCCAAGGTCGACCCGGCCTCCACTTCCATCCATTCGTCGGCCACATCGGTATATAACATGTTTCGCCGACGTCGCAACGCTTTTCGCAACCCTATTATCCAAAGATTAGTCAGTGATCGCCCATACGGCTACACAATAGCACTTATGAAAAGGATCGAGACTTACCATCCACTGCTCAGCCCAACCCAGCCAAGCCATGAGCTCCTCAACTTGCTGCTCCCAGACTGCTACCTGTCTGGTGATGCCGATGTAAAGATCTTGTAGTCCGACTCTATCGCTCCAATCTATGTGTTGGCCGTCAAAGTCGCGAAGGAAGGTTTGCTCTACTTGCAGGGCAATCTTGATGACCGTGCTACAAAGGCCGCCCAGAGTATCCTGAATCGCATTGTCAAAGACAGCGTTATCTTCCGATACGCCCTCACCAGTGCCATATTGATCAACGCATCGTTCCAGAGCTGTTTGCGAGGATGATGCATCCAGTCCAAATAGTGTATCTAATTGGTCTTTCGGGTACGGCCGATTCGGTGGAAACTCGTAGTACGGAAGTAAGAACCAATGTGTGAGCTGCCGGAGCTGCATGATCCATATATAGAGTGTGCGATCTTTCTCCCACGGCTGCGGTACTTTGTGAAGACGTTCGAGAAGTGTTTGGAGCTCCTTGCTGTGTCGGGCGACAATGTCGGTAGAGATATAATGCCAATCGACATCCTCGCACGTCTCTCGCTCGAGTGTATGTTTCAATCTCTTCTCCACTTCTCTTTTCATATACTCGCCATCTTGTTTCCCGACACTCGTGAGCTTGTGTTGTCGCCTTCGCCGCAGGAGATTATTGAAGGCACTTTGCTCCGACCAAGAGTAGTCGTGGGATGGCTCACGCCTTTGCTTCCATCTCCCTTCCGAATCTAGCTTCAAGCGATTCAGGTCGTCTTCGATCCTAGCGCGTGTCTGCTCTTCGAGATTCGGTTCGTAGAAGGAGAAGACGCCACAGGGGTCGATCCGGACTCTACTCTCCCCGAAGTACTTCTTCCCCGCTGCTGCGAACCAGAAATAGGTAGTCGTATTTCGGAAGGGTTCTCTAGGGTCGGTCATTCCAGGCCCGTGTGGTCCTTCGTCTTCCCTTGCTCGAAATAGCGGAAAAGATCCGGGTTGCTGCACAAACCTCTCACGACCGGCGCCAGGTTCGTTGAGTCGCGGCGCGGATATGTTCAAATCCGAAACTAGCTTCAGTGATGGGGAGATGAAGTCGCACCATATGAGTTCGAAGCCGGCATTCATTCGCACCACACCTTCGTAACCCCATCCTCGGCCTCCCAGGCCTGCTGACTCAAGCCATTTGCATAGCTCTCTGGCACGGAAGTACTCGTCCTGAAGTGGGTTCCAATGGGGTGGAGGCGTTCGTGGTGGCTCTTCTGTATCTTGATCCTCAACTTCTTGACCATGGGTGTCGTTCCGCTTTGGCGGTAGTCGTGGCGGCCATCCCCTCCTAGGTATGTCGTCTGTCCCGTTGTAGATGAACACCATTTGCGACATCGTCCCCTGACCCATGAGGTTGGCGCTGGTGCCGTCGAAGTATACGGCCTTAACGTCTCGCGTTGTCCGGTAAGTCAACATGCGAGAATCAGGCATGTTTCCCATGATTCCGTAGGCCATTTCGACGTCGAACGCGAGCCATTCTGGGCTAGGTACTGGATCGTGATCGTGGCGTCCGTGGTACAGAAGCGTCCGTTGAGGAATCGCGACGGATGCTATCGTGTGACCATTGGGGAACAGTGTTTGGGGCCAGGCTTGGAGAAGTGTTGCCAGGGAGTGGAAGAGAAGAGGAGATGAAGACGTGAAATTCAAGTACGGTAGGAAGGACGTTCCTTGGACAATAGGAATAGTGGCCGCAAGAATTGCAGACATAACTGGTCCTGGCGACATTTTGGTGCACCATGAGGATAAGCACCTAGTTCAAGTGGGCGAGTGCCAATCGAAGGGAACGGGCCTACCGCAATGTGAAATGATGACGGCAGAAGCAGCAAATAAGTATGTTGCGATCAAACATAGCGTCTCAAAGGCACTCTTGGTGAAAAAGGCATATCCTTATCATACTTGCAAGCTGACGCGTACCGGCGGTACCTGCGACTGGAACTCGTGGTGAAGGCTGTCAATAGTTACTAAGTACTGAATGACAGGCTACAGTGATAAGTGCAAAGAAGTTGAAGAACTGATTCGTGGTGATTAGACCTGACAGGTTGATTGAGGAACGGAGGCTTGGGCGGTGCGAGGCTTATCGCGAAAATAGCGCGAGTCATGCACATGATGCGCGTCTGGCCGCACGACTCGGCAATGAGCACTCAGCGCTGGCTCAACTTTCATCGCGAGCAATCTTCTCGCGCCATGCACCTCTAATCGCGTCTTTGAAGTTGGAGTTTGGAGTGGACCTTTGTCTGAGTAGATTGAGAGTCAAGTCAAGGGCTCCTGACTTCCTGACCGAAAATGACGTCAATGCGGACACCCCAGCATGTGAAAGCCCATCCACCTACATCCGGGCAACTTTCAAAGATTGTGACTGTACTCGATACTTCTCAACCGCGCTATTTGATCTTTATTCGCGCTCGATGCTCCTCTGATACAGTTTTGCATTCGTTCAAATCATGGAGAACCCTCGTAAGCTGCCACTCAGACGTTCCCAAGGTTTGTTCCCCAATGCTGATTGCCAATGCAGGCAAAGAAATCACCGGCATAATCCACCTCCTCACCCAGTCGCCGCCTTCAATACAGCGCGAGACCATCGAAAAGCATTTCACGCACAATGCCTCATTCACACATCCATTCTGTCGGACAGGGAGCTGGGAGAACTCGAGGTTCTTAATCAGGGCGATCTATCGATGGTACAAGATCATGAGTCCGCGGATTGATATAACGGTCAACTCTGTCGGTGCGTGTACTGCCAGAATATTCCTCTAATGGGACTGCGCGACTTATACAGACGCGAGGAAATGAAAAATACAGCGCAAAGTTAACAGCCACGACAGCATACGACGAACCGAACCTCATCCTCTACGCAAACATCTCCCAGGTCTTCCGCATCTGGATTATACCCTTCTACCGAGCATCCGTCGAATTGACCTCGGTCCTCCGCCTCGAACATAATCGTGGCGACGGCAAATACTACATCTCGAGCCAGAACGATCTATACCAGGTAGACGAGTGGGTGAAGTTCTTGGTGCCGTTCGGCTGGATATTTGTATGGTTGTGGAATATCTGGGCAACTTTCTTCTGTCTTCTGGGTACTGTCGCGCTGTGGCCGGTTAGTTTGGTTGAAGAGTGGGCGTGGCAAAAAGGTAAAGGCGGTAGAGCTAAGAAGGATACGGGCTTGATCGATGGGATCGAATTGAAGGATCTGGAGAGGAAGAGTTTGGTGAATAGCTAGGGTTGAGCAGTCGAAGAAGCGCAAACTTTGCTAGAAAGAGGTCGAGGCGAAGCTGAAGCTGACAGGTGGCACAGCAAGGTATATCGCTACTTTGGCGGTGTTTAATCGCTTGTGCGAATGCATTTCTCAGATGAGTAGCTCGGGTTTATGATATTGGGGTTTCATTCCGAGACTATTGGATTGCCTTGACGTCAGTCCGTTGAGCGGCGGCCATGCGCGCTTCTTTCGAACAATCTTCCGACATTAACAAGCGGCCGAGGGCTGTGCCTCGGAACGCATAGACGGTTGGTGTTCGTGGTGGCATGGCATCCTCGGTCCTTTCCGGGCGACGTTTCGGTTGGCTCCCAGGCACGCCGTTGCCCAGTATACTGGGGATGGTCGGCACGTCCACCCACCCATACTTTTCTTAGGCCCTGTGGTGCTGCGATTTGCGCATAGCCTTCCCCAAATACAAGACACGACGGACATGTGCGACTCCGCAAGCTTGTTGGTGAATGTTGGGAAACTCCTTGAAAAGACAAGGAGTCTGTAACACGCGATCGAATCTAACTCCGAAGGTGCCAAGGAGGCGTAGATTTTGACAATCCAACTAGGGGATTTGGCTAATGTTCATTTTTGACGAATCAGAATCATAGCCGGCTGTCGATCTGCCGGGAGTCCTTGTCCGCTGACGTTTTAGAGTCTCGACAGAACTGCAACGCGCGGCGTCTTTTGCCGGTCGTGGTCGCGTGCAATCTGTGATCCTGGAGAGGAACCTCGTGGAGGCCTGAGATGGCGTGGTATCCCCTTTTCGCATGGTTCACAGTTGAAAACAATGTGGGTGTTCCGGTGCTTTGCCGCAGGGCTGTTCTTTTGTTGACAAAAAACGGGGCTGCACCCCCCAAGAGTACCGTAGTTGTACAACCCCTTCCACAACTTACTTGTTGAGCGTCGCACGACTTTTCCTGTACTCCTTCTCGTCACTTCTGTCGCCTGTTGCGGTACTTGTCGCTCGTTCCATCACGTACACATTCGTTTCGCGTCCTCCTTTCTGCCAGAACATAGGTTGTGTTCTTATCATGTCTCTTTTATTCCTCCCCTTCGCTCTTTTTGGTGCCATACACGCAGCATCACCTCTCGTTCTTGCTGCGAACAGTGACTGCAATGCTTGCAGTCCCGACGGCGCGACCGGCACAGCGCCACCAGCTGTTGGACCAGACCTAAAGTCGCTATACATCGATATTCTAGGATCCGTAAAAGACATTCACTTCAAGAAGCGATCCTCGAGCCTTACCGTGCCCCGGGCAGATGGATTCTGTTGTAGGGAGACCCTGGATTGCGTGAATGTACAAAACTTGAACATCCCGATGTGCTATGACAAGTTCACAACCCAGTATGCTTTCCCGGACGGCTCGTACGGTTCTCTTACGACCGGTTACTATACATCGAACGGCGGGACTGCGAACTTGCTCACCGGAGAATATACGGCGGGAGGAAAGTCGGGCGACATCTATGCAGATGACCCGGGTGCGGAACCGAACACCGCGACGCTGTCGATACCTCCGCAGTTTACAGGGACAGGCGTAGGTTCTGCTATCCCTATAACTGAATTGGGGTCCGTAATCGTAGTAACGTCGACATTGGATGCGATAACGATCACCGCTCCCACGACTCTTCCCGCAACGACCATAAATGGGACGCCCATTCCCGAACGAACTTTCACGGCGCCGACCACGATTGCTGCGATAACGAACATTGTAACATCCAGCACCGGAAGCCAGACCGCTTCGAGCCCCAAGCCCGCGGCAAGTACTGGCGCGGCAACACATATAACGGCGCAAGCGGGCGGTTCGATCGTGGCTTCACTGCTTACGGCAGCGTTGTATGGCTTATACGGGCTGTGAACGAGGCATACAGATGTAAAACAGAGGAAAGTGGAAGTACTGTATAAAGAGGCCTTGGGAACGAGATATCGCCGATTTTTTCTTCGAGTATCATATTGATTATCGTACAATATCAGTATCGTGTTGTGGTGAGGTCGCTGGAAGATACCCACAGATGGTCGCGCCATTTGCCAATCCGGGTTGTCCGAGTTTCGGGGACGCTGGCTTATGTATATCCGTATTTAATGTGTAAATGCTGGGTGCTGGGTGCTGGCTTCCGTTATGACCTCTCGATGATGGCTTTGAGATTTGCAATTTCCTCCTCGTCCACGTCTTCACCGGGCTTGGTAATTGCTGCAGAATGGAACCAATGCACCTTCGTCCGCTCTTTGAGACTGGCTATGTTGGTCGACCGGACGCCCCCCCCAAGAATGATGGAGGTCTTATCTCCAAACTCTTGCTGAAGCTCCGCAATCCGATCCGCGCCTGCCATAGTATTCGAGTGACCGCCGCTTGTTAGAATCGATGCAAACCCACAAGCAATGAGCTGTTTCGTAGCCTCGGAGGAGTCTTTTATTTCGTCAAATGCCCGATGGAATGTGCAGGGAAGAGGAGCTGCAAGCTTCACCAGCTCAGAATTCCGTTCTTGGTCAACTTGATGCTGTGACCCCAGGATGCCAAAAACAAAACCACTCGCATGCGACTTGAATAACTGTATCTCCGATTTCATCTTCTCAAACTCGGATTTGGTGTAGTTGAAATCCCCTGACCTTGGACGTATCATGATGTTGATTGGGAGGGATACCCGCTTCCGTAGAGTCTGCACAGAATCGAGGGTCGGACTGACGCCGCCGGCAGCGTAGTCTGCGCATAGCTCGATACGATCCGCGCCTGTTCTTGCTGCTGAAATTGCTGAGGGTACGTTGAAGCAAGCTATCTCGAGCATTGTTCAGCAAATTCTGATTGCCGTGTGCCTTGGCGCAATTGAGGCAGGTGGACAGAGGTCGACTAGAGGCGTTTTGCGAAGTTGCTAGGCCTGCGCTCTCAATTCTGGGTTCGCTCGGGTAGTATGTGTGCAGGTCGAGGGTTTAGTAAAGATGGGGAGACATCTATTCGTATTCGCCTAGCTCTGATCTTGCGCCATCGCTCGTGCTATTCCGAACGACGCCACGCACCGCCCAAAAATCAACAGCAACGCCGTAAACGATAACGCAAATGGAGTCGCTGGATGGATAAATGAAATAAAGGCAAAAAAAAAAAGTTGACTCCCCCACGTGGGCTCGAACCACGAACCTCCTGATCGCCGAGAATAACAGTCAGACGCGCTAGCCAATTGCGCCATGGAGGATTAAGACAACTGAGTTGTTTTCCCATCTATATTATTATATATCATGTTTATCATGTTTATCATGTACTTGAGCTAAATAGTCAAGTCAGCTCCATGCACCTCGGCGGAATATAACCTGCTGACTATTTTCTCGAGCTCATTGTGCGGATAGCCCCACCTTCGCAGCGTCCTCAGCCACACATCTGCCAAGATAACATCATGGACAAAACCTACTACAGCAAAAGCTGTGCACTTATCATACAACGGCCTCATGAATAGTTGATCAACAAACATATCGCAATTGTTTGATATCTGCAGCCTTCAATGGGTATCAATTTCTTCTAAGCTAAACAAATCTTTACAGATCCAACCTACTACTCATCCTCTTTCTCCGGCTTCAACACCACGATGCCATACGGATCTCTATCAACCTCACTAACCAGAATCTCAAAATTATCATCGGCTAATGCTTCCTTCAGCTCCTCATTCGCTTTCTCCTCCTCCCGCACCTTACCCCACTCTGTCACCACGGTATCCTCCAGCTGCTCTCTTAGCACCTCGCTCAAGAATCCACGCTCAGAATTGCTGTGGAACAGACTTATTACGACCTGACCCTTCTCAATCGCAGCGAGTGCCTCGTGGTGGCTCATTTCGCCCGTGAACAGTAAATCTACATCCAGATTCGCGAGGAGCGACGCCCCTGAGCCTGCGCATATACCAACGCTGCAGATGCTGATGTCTGATATGGAAGCGTTCTGTGGTATCGCTATGGGAAAGCCTTTGGGATTATTCAGCCCCTTGCCGATCCGGTCGAGCAGTGCCGGCAGGGGTTGCGGATGCGTGAAGTTAACCACTCGGCCCATACCAGCACCCGGGTGTGATTCCAGCTCTGGAGACTGGGGCACAATCGGTCTTCGAGTGTGCGGGACGGTCGTGGTGGTCGGGGAAGACTGCTTCGCGAGCCTCAGCGTAGTCTGACTGGGGTGGTGCGAGAGTGTGTAGATCGGGGGTCTCTTTTCAACAAAGGGATCATCCTCAACGGACTGTACCACATTGCCCTTTCCTTCTGTGTCTGTGTTCGATGCCTCTGGCTGTTCGTAGTATGTCTTCGTCCCCGTCACGATATCGGCCAGCCAGTCTCCGAGTCCGCCTGGCGCAGCGTCCACAGCTGTGTGTGGGCTGTATACGCTTATCCCATGGCTTGCAAGTCGGAGCAGTGTCTGCTGCTGCGAGTTTGCGAGGGTGAGAGATTTCAGGCCTCGGAATATGATGGGATGGTAGGCTATGATGATGGACGACTTGAGCGCGATTGCTTCGTCTGCAACGGCTTTTGTGAGGTCGATCGTGAGAAGCGCGGTGTTCGATTGGCGCCGAGATGGGATGAAGGGAGCTTCGAGGAGGAGACCGGTATTATCCCAGGAGTTGTCTGCGAGAGCCTGTGGGTAGCTGCAAGTGCAAGTCAGTGATCCAGATTCGTGCAAAGCAGCTCAATGCTACACCAGCTATGCGGAGTCAAAGCCAATGTCATTCTCTAGGGTCTCAAAGGGCTAGGAAAGGCTTGCAAGGCCGGGTGGTGTATAGGGAGGGGTTGACTTACAGCCTGCGCATAGCCCTCACCATTGCCCGCGAAAAAGGCGCCGAGGAGGTACTCATAGCCATCTCAAACGCGTTACTTAATGATTGCCTTCACATCAATCCCGGAATCGCATCCACGCCCACCATGCAGCCGTTCGGGGTTTCGCGCGCGCCGACCGCGCAGCCTGCAGCTGACTCGGCATCACGTCATTCCCCTCCATCGCCAAAATCTCGCACGCTCGGACCCCCATCTTATCAGATCCGAGGATAAGAATTACAAAAGGCAGTCGCGACCATGGATCCAAGACACAAACTCTACAAACAACTTGACAAACTCACATTCGATCCGGAGAGCAGCAAGATGAGTGCGAGGACGGACACCGAGGCCGCGCAGAATCAGGCAAGCAGTGGGGTCACGCCGGAGGCTATCAAGAGGAAGTTGGAGGAGGGACTTGGGGCGACTTATGTTGAGATTGAAGATCTGAGTGGTGAGTCTTGCTAGAAGATGTTCATTATTTGAACTGCCCGGTGCCTTACCGTGGCGTCTGAATACCATGTTTTCAAAGCAGCGTTAGAAGCCTGACTGATCTCTGAAGGCGGATGCGGGCAAATGTTCGAAGCCATCATCGTCTCATCACAGTTCGCCAAAAAGACCACCCTCGCAAGACACAGGCTGGTCAACAGTGTGCTCAAAGCAGAAATCGCCGCGATACATGCATGGACGCCAAGGTGCCATACGCCGGAAGAGTGGGAAAAGAAGAAACCTGCCTGAACAAGCTGAGACGACCCTCATCAGACTGGGCTTGGGGCGGTTGCGGCGCACAACTTCATGAATGCATCACAGCCATTGCATGGCGACGGTGGGAGGTGGGAGAGTTCGCTAGGATAGTGAGGTCTGGGATATATCAAGGCCTCTCCTATTCTTAGTTTTCAAGCATAAGGCTCGATCTAGCTGAGTAGCACCCGAATCTCGCCGCTGGTGCGAGGGAACAGGTCCCTGAGAGCTGGAGGCGGTTCTTCCTCGTCTTCCTCGTCTTCGTTGTAGAGCAAGTCATCAACTGCAAGTATCTTGCTCTCTACCAACTCAAAGTCTCTGCAGAATCGTTCCGCAGCTTCCTCTGTGATATCCTGTACTGTCTTCCTGTTGCGCAGCTGCTGGAGATTCTCCGCAGCGTCAATGAGCGCTGATGGAAGGAACTCGTCCAGTTGCTGACTCGTTGCGATAAGAGCTTCTGGCTTGAAGGCGTCGAGCTCTGGAATTGTCTTCAGGCTGTCGGGCGTGTCTGTGATGTCTGACAAGGCTTCCAGTAACGTAATTAGACCGGAAGTGTAGGTCAGATACCGATGTTGATATTCGACTAAACTGGCCGCGTGTTCGCTAATGGTGTCCTCCATTTCGGCAACTCTATTTTTGGCAAAGGGGTACGGCGAGAGCACAGCCTTCGCAACCAGAAGACAGTTGATGGCGAAGACGTCGTTTCGAGGAGGCTGCATCCCTTTGTACAAATTCTCGCAACCGCCTAGAAATGGGTCGAGCGTCTCGGCGAGAACAGCTTGGAAACCATCCTCTCGCGTGTCGACCGTGGCTATGGATGTGTCGTAGCTCTTTGCTAAAGTTTTCAGCATCTGCAAGGCCTCCTCGAGGAACTCTGGTGCAGAGAGATCTGCGGGTGCGACCATCAGATCGCTCTGGACGGCTGCGACGTGATCTCTCATGTTGGCACGAAATTGTCTCATTGCAGAATTTTCCAGGGTGTTGAATAGCTCTAGGACTTCGGCCTCTGGTCCTAGGAGTTTCGCGAACGTGCTCCTATAGAAGCCGATCAAATTGGCGATTTTGTAGGCCAACGTGGCATCGTCGTGGCTCTGGATAACTTGCTCCGTCCGTTGTCTCAAAAGTCGAGCGACGCCTGCGAGATCTCGGCTGACGAGTTGGTTGAGCGCCTTCCTGCCGTCGAATACCTCTTCGTCCCCTTCACCACGCAGCCACGGCTCGCTTTCCAACCCCGCCTGGATTGAACGTTTGATCTCGTCACCGTCTGAAATGAAGAGCACCTCGAGAGCTTCTCTCTCTGATACGGTCGCTGAATGCACCCAGGCAAGCATGTCACCGACATAACGTAGTGGATCATGTGCATGGAATTCGATCGGCTTCGCTGCGAGGCTCGATTTGTCTTGGTCGGATCCTGTCAAGGCCGTATGAAACGAGTCCGAGAGGATAAGCTCTCTTGCTTCTGCGAAGAAGTCTAGGCAGCTCTGGAATAGGGCTGGCCTCTCGGCCAGTACCCGCAAGGAACGCCTGACTGATGCATTGATCTGCGGATTTTCGAGGTCTAGGGTCTTAAACTCTCGCTGTATCCAACGATACAGCTTCTGGTAAGCAGCGTTGATGTGCTTTGAGCTTTGTTCCAGTACTTCGAGCCCAAGTCGCTGATCCTCGGTGCCGAGGAGGACCTGGCTGTCGTAATGTATCTTCTTGACTTTGGTCAACTTCTGAAAGAAATCCTCATTGACGGGCTCCGCAGTGGAGGTCAAGACTGTCATCTCCTCCTCTGAGCTGGAGAAGTGGGTGTTGAAAGCTTGAAGGATTTGTTG
Source organism: Pseudomonodictys pantanalensis (assembly GCA_019022785.1). Classification (NCBI taxonomy): domain Eukaryota; kingdom Fungi; phylum Ascomycota; class Dothideomycetes; order Pleosporales; family Parabambusicolaceae; genus Pseudomonodictys; species Pseudomonodictys pantanalensis. The sequence continues at coordinate 57,493 of JAFHBV010000111.1, forward strand.
CTTAGTCTCGACTTGCTTCTTCTGGTTCATGAGCCCAGTAGCTTCCTCCAGGACAGGACCAGTCTCGCGGTTTGCAGCTGAAATATGGCTACGCATCTCGGCACAGTATTGGTTTAGACTTGTGATTGCGGTGCCAATGCGTTGTAGTTGCTACGCCGCCTTAGTATATACACGAAGACACATGTACAGAATGGTGTTCAAACCTCGGCGACTGCTCCAAAGTCCTTGATGACCTCGCCATTGCACTGAATCACTTCCTTTTGCACATCCAAACGCAACTGGCGCCTTGTCTCGGCCGTGTTGCGGATTCCACGTGCATCGAGCGTCTCCAATGCATCGCGAATCTCTAGATCGGCATACGATGCTGAGAGGACGCTGGTGATCCGGCCGGACAGTGCATTGGCGCCACGTGATACGGTGGTCCCAACGAGAGGCGAAGCTGGCGGGAGGACATCGTGTGATGCCGACGAAGAGCGTTCAGAAATATAGTTGGTTGACATGTTGCTCTTTGAGGCTCATCCCGGGGCGTTTTTAAGACAATTAACCCTCAGCGACTGGCCGGCCTAAGAAGATAGAGAGGCCACAGCGCAGTCGACGCCAGATCTCTGAGGACAGCTAGCCGCTTGAAGCGGGATATTGTTCAAAAAAGGCGACCTGAGTACATGCGTGGACGAAAGCATTGCGCATCGGAGGTGCGGCGGTGCTCGGCTAGGCCTTCCCCCGATTGATCCGATCGATCGCCGAAAGCATAGCTCCCTGATGACGGCGGCCCATGTGATAGCTGCATTCACCACCCTCGAAGACAGTCACGTCGACCAGGTCACACTTTAGAGCTGTCTCCGGCTTTCATGGCGCGTGCTGACCGGCTGAGGGATCCTTCAGGTCCTCGTACACTACATTACCCACACCCTCACGCCTCTGCACGGCCACGCGCCCCGCCGCTGCCTGAGCGTTGCTCAGGACGAACAGCATGATGGCCTCTAACCTGCTGTCCAGGCTTCTCCCTTCAGCCTCCGACGACTCGTACGAAGCGGACCCTATTCTGAACCAAAATCGACGCAACTCCTCTTCGACCGACGAACATCACGATATGGACATAGACGAAGAGAACCTCGAAGCGCGCTTTGAGGCCCAAGATCTAGAGCACCTGCTGGCTGATGCGTCTTCCAGCCAGATGACGACAGAGAGTACTGCTTTCATGGCCCACAATAATGAGCGCGCCCCGCCCGGTATCAATACTGCCAACAGGGCTGTGGGTTGGAGACAACCTCCTCCCGCTCGAGGCCCGCCAGCAGACGACGACGACGACGTGCCGCAGTCTTTACTGCTAGAGCCTGGGAATGAGAGTCCACAAGCAGGAAGGAACGAGACAATGCAGGGTCTTCCCCCTCCGGTGCCGGGCCCATCGACGCGTCAGGCCAGAGCACAGTGGGAGACGACAAGAAGACAGCAGCGTCTACACGATGAGGGTCCCAGTGGCCCTTCGGCGCGGACGTGGGGTCATGCAGGGAGGCCTGGTCAGTTCACAACTGACCCCAAAGAGAAGGCGCTATGGCTCTGGGTGAACCAGACCGATCTTGACAGCTTCCTGCGCGAGGTCTACGAATACTTCACAGGCTGTGGCAAGTGGTCGATAATACTACGAAGAGTCTTGCTCCTACTGCAGACGGCCTTCGTGGTCGGCTTCTTGACCTTCCTGGGTTGGTGCGTCGACTACTCCAAGCTCTCGCACAGCCACAAGATGAGCGAAGTCCTGGTGGAGAAGTGCACAAAGAAGTAAGCATGGCTGGTCCTGTCTCGGTAAAAGATGAACTAACAATGTTAGGATGCATGGCTTCTGGATCCTCGCTCTCTGGCTCTTTACCGTCTACTGGCTATACTCGCTTTACTCGCTCGTTACGGACTTCTCCCGACTCGGGGCCATGCATGACTTCTTCCACCACCTCCTCGACATCCCCGACCGAGACATACAAACGGTTCAATGGCAGCAGGTGGTGAGCCGGGTGATGGCCTTGCGCGATCTAAATCTCGCGACGGCATCGAACCTGTCTCCTGAAGTTAGAAAGCTATTAGACAACAAAAGCCGACAACGCCTCGATGCCGTAGACATTGCTAGTCGCTTGATGCGGCGAGACAACTACCTGATCGCGCTCTTCAACAAGGACATTTTGGACGTGAGCGTTCCTATACCCTTTCTCGGAAATCGATACATCTTCTCGGAGACAACTAAATGGCACGTCGACCTTGCTGTCATGGACTTCGTCTTCAGCGGTCCGAATGGTCAATTCAACCAGGATTTCTTGAGGGAGAGGAATCGACGGTTCCTGGTCGCAAAGCTGAAGACTCGCTTCTTGCTGGTCGGGATCATCAGCATCTTCTGCACGCCTTTTAATATCACATACGTGCTTGCATCGTATCTGTTCCGCTACTTCACAGTAAGTCGCTCGCGAATTTTGCATGTTGAAACGTGTTTGACAATCGCAGGAATATCACAAAGATCCCTCCCAGTTGGGCAGCCGCGACTTCACCACCTTTGCCCAGTGGAAGTTCCGCGAATTCAACGAGCTCTATCATCTCTTCGCTCGCCGCCGTAACATGGCATACCCGTATGCGAACTTATACCTCGCTCAGTTCCCGAAGGACAAGACGGAGCAGATCTCCTCCTTCGTGGCTTTCGTGACTGGCGCTTTTGCATTTGTTTTAGTCGCATTCACCCTTTTCGACTCGGAGCTCTTCCTCAACTTCGAGATCACTCCCGGCAAAACCGCGCTCTTCTGGATCGGTGTCCTGACGACCATCTATCGGGTCGCTAGGGGAAGTAGCCCGAAGGAAGATGAGGTTGCGGATCCAGCCTACTATCTGGGCCACGTCACCTACCACACACGCTACGAACCGGCATCCTGGCAAGACCGCTTGCACACAGACGAAGTCCGTGGCGAATTCTCGAAGCTCTATCAGCCAAAAATTCTCATCTTCGCTGAAGAGATCCTGAGCATGGTCATCACACCCTTTCTCCTGATCTTCCGCCTACCGAACAACAGCGAGCGTATCGTCGACTTCTTCCGCGAGTTCTCCATCGTGGTGGATGGACTTGGTGTCGTCTGCTCTTATTCCATGTTCCCCTTCAAGAAAGGCGAGAACAACATCCCGGCAAACAGGACGGGAGGCCGTCGGGAGGATGCCGAGCTTCGTGAGGATTACTTCATGGCAAAGGACAATAAGATGCTTGCATCTTACTACGGTTTCCTTGACGCATATGCTCCGAACGGTCGGGCATACAATGGTCGTCTTCACGGTAGGGGAAGCTTCCACCCGCCGCCGCAATTCCCGTCAGCCTTCGGCAATGCCTCCCAAACGGCCGAGATGGGCGCTCGCGGAACGAGTCGAGGACCGGCGGGCAGGCAACCCTTGGCCCGTCGTACGCCTCGACACGGGCCGGTACCAGGACGCGACGAACCCATCAACTCCCTCGTATTGGATCCGCATCACCAGCCCTCTGCGTCTGCGTTCCGGGGTTCCCCACGACATGGACCCTCGGGTAGATACGTACCCCAAGGGCAGAATATGCGTATCGAAGAGGAGAGCACCATTGGTGATTCCTGGCGTACGAGCAGGCTTGCTCAAGACGACGATGAAGAAGAAGAGGCGCCTGGGGCGAATCGCGGCGGTGTGCTACAGATACTGCAGCAGTTTTCAAAGGCACAAACAGAGGGCCGTGGGGGCATTTGATATTGGAGTGACATCATGACTGGCGTTTGACTTTGCATAGATAAGGTATTACCCGGCTTTCATCATCCATAGGTACATGGCTCTGGCGTACATTAACTGGTTTTGGGATGCACTAAGGTGATACTCTGACGTCGGAGAGGAAGTAGAAGTGCTCCGTGTAGTAGATAGCATAGCAAAGTTCAGATTTCGCGACTCCACTGAAGGCCTTAAATGTAAGATCTTATATTCATAAAAGCTATGCAACACTCCAAACTCCTGTACCCAAGCAAAGAACGCACCCCACCGGCAGCTCCAGCTATGCCCCCCTACACCCTTACGCTGACCTCCCGTGGTATCTTTCCCAAATCCAAGTCAATTATACCTTCTCATTCCACTACCATTGCTCATCACTCATCACTCATCACTCATCACAATCAAACATCTACGCACCAACCCTCTGTCCCTGCCGTCCAGCCCTCGCAGGCCCTCTTACCGCACCAGGGCGATTGAGGGTATATTTGGCAAAAGCCCTCGCGAGCGCCTTCTTCGCGCTTACCTTCTGCGAGCCCACGAAAGAATCAACAGTAACGGCGATAGCGCGATCGATATCTTGGCTTGAGCAGTACTCAGACAGACGCATCTTGCAGAAGGCTTCGCTGATACGTAGGATAGCTTCGAGATGGCGGACCTAGTCACCATATCAGCAAATTGTACAAATGAATAAGGGAAGAAAAACTTACGGTTATGGGATAGGCCCCCGTAGTCTGCGACTCCCGACGCATATCCGAAAACAGGCGTGCAATCTTATCTTGGTCGATTTGGTACAGCTTCGGCCTGCACTTCTCACGCGCATAGAGGATGTACTTGCGCAGCAGCTCCTGCGGAATCTCGCCTTCCTTGGTTTGCTGGTCCTGCTGCGCATCAGCATCCATACTGTGGCTTTCCTGGCCAGCGTTGGCGCCCTTGTCCGTGACTGCATACGCATTGTTAACGAGTGCAGCGGCGCGGCCATGCGAGTTGACCACGAATTTCGCCAGGCGCTCGTCTTCGCTCGGGTCAACTGTATCCCGCACGACGCAGAGAATGTCGAAACGCGACAGGATAGGCTCGGTGAGCTCGACGTTTTGGGAGAAGGGGATAGTGCTATTGTAGCGGCCGCCAATAGGGTTGGCGGCTGCGACAATGGCACAGCGTGCTTGCAGTGTTGTCACGATACCAGCCTTGGAGATGGAGATTGTTTGCTGCTCCATGGCTTCGTGGATGGAAGTACGATCTTGGTCGTTCATCTTGTCAAATTCGTCGATGAGGCAGGTGCCCTTGTCGGCAAGCACGAGAGCGCCGCCTTCGAGCGTCCATTCGCTGGTCATGGGGTCGCGACGGACGGAGGCCGTAAGACCGACTGCTGAGGCACCCTGACCTGTGGCAAAAACGGCACGGTGGGCGGTCTTCTCGACGTACTTGAGGATCTGGGACTTGGCGGTACCTGGGTCTCCAAGGAGCAGAACATTAATGTCGCCACGGATGGAGTGGCGGCCGGCGGCTTCTTTGCTGACTCCGCCGAAGAGGGAGAGGGCGACCGCCGTCTTGATATCAGTATGGCCATAGATGCTAGGCGCGATGGAGTCGATGATCTTGTCGCAGATCTTGGGGTCCTTGGAAAGGTTGCGGATCTGAAGTTCGTCTTCTTCTGTCAGGCGGAAACCGGCCAACTGATCGTGAGACTTCACGACGTAGTTTGCCTCGATGATCGTGGCGAAGACGGGGAAGCCGTTCTTGTTGTTGAGCGCTGCATCGTAGTTGTTGCGGTAAATACCAGTCACGTTGATCTCCTCTCCTGGTTTTGCCGAATCAATCAGATCCCAAAGAAGGATGATCTCGCGGTGGCGGGGAAGACGGCCTGCTGGAACGGTTCCTGGAGACTCTTGAAGTGTGATTTTCTGGTAATTACGGTATACCGTGCGCTCCGAGTTGACTGTGAAAGGACCACGAGACTGGCAGTTCTGGCAAAAGCTGATCTTGACCTCGACATTGGAATCCTGGTGGAAGGGACCGAGAGTAACTCCGCATTTCGTGCAGTCGAACTTGACGTACTTGAGCTGCGGGAACACGCCACTGCGGCGAGTAACAACACCACTGACGCTGACTAGGCAGTTCAAGTGGGACTGGCGAAGCTGGCGCAGAGTATAGTTGACTGGAATCTCGCTGATGCGGACGTGGATCTCAGAATGGATGCGCTCATAGTCAGGGTAGTGCAAGAGCACAACATCCATGGCTACTTGGTCAAAGATCTTCAGAATTTCCGTTGGAGCGTTGGCGAGCCAGTAAGCCAGCACCGCCTTCGTGCTGGAAAGGTGGTCGAAAGAGACTTCCAGAGACTCTGCGTTGACCTCTCCAAGTGTACGAATGCGGTTTCCGTAGACAGAAATGCCATTGTCGTCCACGTATTCGGTCAAGAAGGCCTTGAATTCGCGGGCAACTGATCGGGTCACTGCTGGTAGAGCGATCCAGTCAGGCAGCGTCGGCGCCTTGACGTCGGAGAGCTCTTCCAACGTCAACTCTGCGTTCATGACATCATCACCCATGTCCATGTCATCCTCTTCGTCATACCTGTGGCCGCGGCGACGCTGTCGGCGGTTGATCAGGTCTTCTAGGCCACCTTCATCGTCATCCTGGGCCAGGAAAGCGCCTGGGATCCGGCGCCGTGCTTCGCGATCTCGAGCATTCATACGACGGTCCAGCTCTCGTCGTGCCCCGGCATCTATCTCCTCGTATTCCTCGTCATCAATGTCCGCGCCTTCATAAGCATCGTTCTCGCGTGCTCGGTAGTCTCGCTCGAAATCGTCGGCAAACAGGTCGATTCCCTGTGCCTCTTCGGCGTCTTCTTCTAGATCATCGACGTCGCGGAAGAGGTCGTCATCATCAAGCATGTCCATATCATCATCTTGAGGGATCATGGGAGGCGAGGAAGCCATTGCTGGGTCCGCGTTAGGAACACCTCGGATGAGTTCATTCGAGTCAACTCACGGCTGGACGGCGGGTGCGCCGCTGAGGAAGGGAGGTCATCATCGTCTCGAGAGCGCTTGTTGCCTCGACTGGCGGGCGGTGGGCCACGATTTGCAGAAGACATGCTGGGTCGTAGGGGAGAACTGCGCCCGGTCAGGAGGTGTAAAAGGCGGTGGGCGTCGTTATCGGACAGTCTGTCATTGTCGCACACAGAGCGTTGGAATACTTACCTCATTATCGTCAATACGTGCCCTGGAGATGTGCGTCGAGTTCGGTCGTAAGAGGAGTGCAATTGTGGTGAAATGGGCGGGCGGGGTCGTCGAGGCGACGGCTGGAGAGCAACCCTCCCTGAACGCGCCGTCGCGTTTTCGCGACGCGTTCAATTAAGCCCCAAATAGGCAAGGTCGTACACTGCTACCTAGCCGCAGACGCTGGGAGTTCAGCAGTCCACCAACAAAAACATCACCTCTCTCACCTTGCGCTTTTCCATTGCACAGACTGTTCCTGTGCGAATCTGCTTGCGCGCCCCGCTCCACCCATCCGCGCAACAACTAACCGTCGCTATGGCCGAGTCGCAATTCTCCAATGCATCGCAGCCAAAGCCTCGGACGCAAAGCATGTCGCAGGCATCCCAAAGTTCGCAGACGGCAGCCGAGTGAGTCCCCTGTCCATGGTCGTGATTGCATCTGTATTGATGTCAAGTTCAGTTTCATCAAAGAACAGCTCCATCTTGAGGCTGAAGCGCGCGAGGCTCTCCCATATGTCAGTCGCCCACTCCATTTAATCATTTTGCCCCTACTGATCCATCGTAGCAATTCGACACATGCACACGCGATCTCGGTCCTCTCCGTCAAGGACTCTATTCGTGCCTTGACTGCAATCCGCCGCCCGCCGATGCGTCCGCGCCTTACTTCCCGGCCGCCGTATGTTACGCCTGCTCCATCTCATGTCACGGCGATCACGCCCTCGTCGAGCTCTTCAACAAGCGAAATTTCGTCTGCGACTGTGGCACGACCCGTCTGCCAGAAACATCGCCATGTACTCTGCGCCTGAACGCAGCCACTGGCCAAAAGGGACAAGTGACTGGCGAGGAGCCAGCAAAGGGCAACCAATACAACCAGAACTTCAAAAACCGCTTCTGTGGGTGCAGCGAGGAGTATGACCCGCATCAAGAAAAAGGCACAATGTTCCAGTGTTTAGGGCTGGGAACCATCGACGACGGCGGATGCGGCGAGGACTGGTGGCATCCTGAATGTGTTCTGGGCCTTGATAGGGAGCAATTCAGAAAGAGCGTTGAGAAAACAAAGAAAGAGGAAACCGAGCCGACAGTATCACCTAAAGCTCTCGGTATCACGAAGGAAGTCAGCTTCTCCAGGGAGGAAGAGGAGGCTACTGCATATCCAGAGGCGCGAAGACCCTCCATAGTCACCGCAATCGCTGCAGGTGCGGCTAACGGCGTTGCCGTTGATGGAAACGACGTTGTAGCAGAAGAGGAGCCCGATGACGAAGATATGCCCTTGCCTGACGGGTTTCCTGCAGAAGACGACTTCGAGTACTTCCTGTGCTATAAGTGCGTCAACGCTTTCCCTTGGATCAAGAGATATGCCGGTACCCCAGGATTCTTGCCAGCCGTCTACTTCGACGCTGCGTTGAACGCACCGAAGAGCGGCGCCGCCCCGAGCACCACCGTCGAAGCCACAAACGGTGCTCCCAAGAAGCGAAAGGCAGAGGATGACGAGGAAAATGCCAATCTAGAAATCATGGCGCCGCCGAAACGCCAAAAGTCTGAGGATCCAATGACGACCTTGTCCTCCATTCCCGAGACTACCACTCTCCCCTTGACCCCCAAGAAGCCTGCTACTGACAATGCAACATGCAAATACTCCTCACTTCCAGAGCTCCCCGCTCAAGCCACCACGACACCCTTCTCGCTCTTTATGAAGCCAGACTTCCATCAATACCTTTGCCGATGCGCATCCTGCTTCCCCCTTCTAAAGCCACATCCCCAGCTGCTAGAAGAGGAAGATGTATACGAACCACCAGTGTCCGAAGATGGAGATAATGCTGGAGGCTCAGTAGGTACTGGCTCGCTACTTGATCGTGGCGAAGCCGCTTTCAACAATATGGATCGTGTGCGAGCTATCCAAGGTGCTATGGCGTACGCACATCTTAAAGACGGTCTTAAGGCTTTCTTGAAACCCTACGCAGAGAGTGGACAGGCTGTGGGAGCAGAGGATATCAAAGCTTACTTTGAGAAATTGCGTGGAGATGAAGCAGGCATCAAGGAAGCTGCTGGCGAGGCACAGAAGAGCAGGGAGAACGGCGATGATGAGGGCGGAGACAGTCGGAGAGAGCAGAGCGGATATTAAGGTGCCATCATGGCGTACGTCTCGGTGCAGACATATGTACGTTGGATAGCAATCCGGGGATGAAGTTGGTTTGCCATAGCACTCATCTTTGGATGAGAGATTCACTGCAATCTTGAATTCCTTCCCATATGGATAGTCGTAGTCTATTACCTTCAAACACCTGCCGGCTCACTATCAATATAACTCAAGATTAACATTTTAAGGCGCTAAAGATGCGGCAAGTTGTTTACCATGGTGAGCTGTACTGGAGACCTGCTTCTCGAAGGCCCCACTCAGCCTCGCTTCGCTTAACGCCAAGACCATGCGCTAAGCTGTATGGGGGTACTTCCGATCACACACTCAAAATTTCGCGACAACCGAATTTTCAAACTCCAACCACCACTTCGACTACATCAGGAACTTCGCTCGCCGACAGTTCCCTTATCCACGACCGGAGCGCCCAAATCTATCAGGAACCCGATCAAATTTCCTGCGCGCAACGATGGCTCCCAAGAAGGCCAAGAAGACAGCCGACTCGATCAACTCAAGGCTCGCCTTGGTGATGAAGTCTGGCAAGGTCACTTTGGGCTAGTGAGTCCTCACAGGATCTTAAGCCAAGTCGCAGCCATTGACAATCCCCAGCAAATCGACCCTCAAGAGCCTCCGCTCTGGCAAGGCCAAGCTCGTCATTATCGCCGGCAACTCCCCACCTCTGAGGAAATCCGAGCTCGAGTACTACGCCATGGTACGGCCCCAATCCTACAAAACACATGAGGCTCGAGGTGGAAGGGGAGATGCAAGATCATGTCGGCGGCATTGAGCCCGGTGGTCGCATACCTTGCACGTCCTCGAGCCCCGGGTCGCTTCTCACAAACGTAGAACCTCAGAGCTAACAGTTTCCAGCTTTCCAAGACCTCAGTGCACCATTTCTCCGGCAACAACGTACGTACAATACCCTGATGTCTCTCAGGCCTAACGACGAGATACCAACGGTGCTCCGAGGGCTGGCCCTGAGAAGAGGTCTATAATGACTTCGGAGGGCCGCGAACTAACCCAATCGTAATCCAGATCGAACTGGGCACTGCCTGCGGTAAGCTCTTCCGCTGCTCCACCATGGCCATCCTCGATGCTGGTAAGTTATAATCCTACACCACTCTCAGATGGTGTTACTAAACATGTGATAGGTGACTCCGATATCCTGAGCACGAGCACCTCGTAAGGAACGTTCGAGGATGTTGCTGGAGGCGGAATGGGTGAATACGCTTGGCAGGAAATGAGGTTCTCCTCGAATTAGACCCCGGAACCAATACCAATGAAAACATCAGTATGCAACGGCAATGTTGAGCGCTTCTCCTGCTTGGTGATTTTTTCAAATACGGCAAAACCAGTGGATTATTAGGGCGCTTCAGTGTCGGGCTACGATGAGTTTCGCCGTTCTTCTTCTCCCGCCGCCCCATGTGCACAATGGAAGTCTCGCTAGTAGCCCAGTGTGTCAGTATGTGACACTATCGTGAATGATACCTTGAGTCATATACATCCGGTCTGGGAGTACAGGATAGCTTGCTGCCTTCAGAGTGTGACTCCTCGACACTACCCAATGCTCTGTGCAATTGCTGAGAAATGCATCATTGGACGCCGAGGCCGCAGCTCGCCTATCGCCCAATATGGCCTAGCGTATTTGCCTCCCACATTGGATTAACAATCAGGAACGTCAACCCCCAGAGAACTTCGATTTGAGCCTCTCTCCACCTCCACAACCACATATAAGTCCAGGTAGGCCCTCCGTTCGCTATATCACGACTGCTGCCGCGATACTACGACCTGGTCGCAATCCTCACTCTGCCCGAAAACTCGCTCACTCCACGCGCAGACCAATACCCGCTACAATGGCCCGTCGTCCCGCCCGCTGCTACCGGTACTGCAAGAACAAGCCGGTATGTGACTTTGGAGGAGCCTGTGGAAGAATTTGAGGGTTAACATTTTTGCGTGTAGTACCCGAAGTCGCGCTTCAACCGTGGTGTGCCCGACCCCAAGATCCGCATCTTCGATCTCGGCAGGAAGCGTGCCAACGCCGACGAGTTCCCGCTATGCATCCACCTTGTCTCCAACGAGTACGAGCAGCTGTCGTCTGAGGCCCTCGAAGCCGCCCGTATCTGTGCCAACAAGTACCTCGTCAAGAGCGCCGGAAAGGAAGGCTTCCATCTCCGTGTTCGCGCCCACCCGTACCACGTCATCCGTATCAACAAGATGTTGTCGTGCGCTGGTGCCGATAGACTGCAGACGGGAATGCGCGGTGCCTTTGGCAAGCCCAACGGCACTGTTGCCCGTGTGAACATTGGCCAGATCATCCTCTCCGTCCGAACGAGGGACAACAACCGCGCCCTTGCCATCGAGGCTCTGAGGCGATCTCAGTACAAGGTACGACAGGTGAATTTTAGAGGTTGGAATAATAACTTACGTACGGCAGTTCCCCGGTCGCCAGAAGATCATCGTCAGCAAGAACTGGGGCTTCACCAGCCTTCGTCGCGAGGATTACATCACCAAGCGCCAGGAGGGCAAGATCAAGATCGACGGCGCCTACGTGCAGTTCTTGCGCAACAAGGGCGATCTGTCGCGCAACGTCCAGCGCTTCCCGGACGCTTTCAACGAGACCGAGGCATAAACTTGAGGCGAAAGAGGCGGTGATGTGGCATGTGCATTGGGGTTAGTGGGATACTGGTCATGGCGTATCTTGCTTGCTTTTCTTACCTCTGGTCATGGATGAGGGTTATGAAGTGGGAATTCTGCTAGTAAAAGCCTGTAGAGCCAAAACTCAACCTGACAATGACATGGGTCAATGACGCATCCCTCGTACATCCAATCCTTTCACGTGTTTGCTCTGGAAACTCATAAAACAACATTTTTGACATTACAATTAATTCAATGAATGCTTCAAATCTCTAGCTGGGTATAGGTACTATATAAGAAAGTCGCAGAACTAGCTGCGGTGGAGAGGCATTCTCAAGGAGAGAGTACCATAAGCAGGTCTCTGAAGCTTTTTTGGGCGTAGGAGTAAGGTGCTTCAAGCAATCAAGCAGCCACAGTAGCCGTAACCGTAACCGTCTCTTTCTCCGTCGTTGTCACCGTCACCGTGAATATCTGGCTTGGATCAATTGGAGTGACAATCAGAGGACCGTCTGAGGACGAAGGAGAGGAAGGTGCAGGTGCAGGTGCAGGTGTTGGCTCTGGAGACGGCACCGACGATTCTGCGGCGGGGGGAGAAGGACTTGGCGCCCCAGCAGGTGACGAAGGTGCGGATCCTTGAGGCCCCGAAGGGTATGCAAAGCCGGGCATCATGCCACCTGGCGTTTGCGAAGCCGGCGCAGGTTCACTCGAGAGCAGAGCATCTGTTCCTGAAGGCGGCGATGATGGCGGCGGCACAGGCTCTGACGACGCAGGCTCAGATGTCGCTGTTGCGGATGGTGGCGTTGGGACCGGCGTTTCAAGTGTATGCGGCGTAGTCTCGCCGGGTGACGAGAGCGCAGGGCCCTGGCTGACTGCGTCGCTGGGCGTTGGCGACGGGAGCGGGGGCGCGGATACGGACGACAGTGGCGCGGCGGTTATGGTGGTGAAGAGGGTCTGTGTTACGACGATTACCGGTGGGGGAGAGAGCGGAGTTGAGGGGAGTCCGGGCGGCGGTGTAGAGGATGAGGTTGCTTGCGTGGCGGTTGATGCGAGGAGTGAGGATGACTGTGCGGTGGCTTGGGGCGTCTCTGTTAAATCCGTTCCGGTCTCTGAATTTGGTGAAGAGCTATGTGGGGAGGTTGCGGATGGGTAGACGGTGGTGTAATCGGTCGATGTGACAATCACGACGCTTGGGAGAGATGCCAATGATGTCGTGTTTGAGGGTGCGGTGGGGGGATTGAGAGTTGGTATTTGTCCGAGCAGGGGATCTTCTGTTGAGCTGGACGCTGCGGAGGTTTCACTGGCTACCTCGGCCGTGCTTGTTAGTGCTATGACCGTGGTCGACAAGGTAGAGTCTGATTGATTTTGACTTTGAAATCCACTTGGAGAGATAGACAGAGATGTCGACGGCGTTAGCAGGCTATTGTCCGGGGAGTAGGTGAACATGGGACCATTGTATCCTGACCCGCTCGCGGTGCCAGTAGAAGTTACAGCACCGGTGGATCCCGGGGCTGATGAAGAAGTAGGAAAGGTGGAGGAAGTGTCTGCAGGAGATGACTGGACGACAGCTGACGTCTTCGAAGGCGTGCTATCTGCTGTCGTGGAAGATGGTTCGGGCGTGGGTGTAGACGTCGGTATCGGATTGGTGATGTAGGATGTAGACAGTACCGTCTGAGGGTCTTGGGTTACGAGTGGTCGACCTAGCGAGGAATGTTAACTTGATGTACGCTATAAAGATAGTGTTGACTTACCATTGGGATCAACGAAAGTTATAGGTGACAACGTCTGTGTAAAGACAGTCTTTTCAATCGGATTGACGACAACCGCCGTGTCTGCGTCTACATCGTTCGACGACGCACTGGTTTGCAATGCAATACTTGTAGCAGTGACTGAAAGAGTTGCATTCGAATAACGATGTGGTCTTGGACCGGTCAGCCTGACGTGTATCACTTGATTCCAGTTTACTTACGGTAGTCTCCGAGCAAGTTGAGGTACCGGCCCTGCTATCGTGAAAGTCAAATGTGCTGCCAGCAGCAGAAATGTATAATCAACAAACATCTTCAAGATGCTTATCCTGATTAGAGAAGAGAACGGAGATCTCAAGGAGATCGGGACTAAAAGAGAAAACGCGCGCGTGGACGCAAGAGTGTAGACACAACCTTTAGGGAGAGAAAAAGCTAGGGAATCTCGAAATTATGAGGGCAACGATCGACGACAAGGAAAGACGCGACTAAGGAACAACAAAAGGAAGGAAACTTGGCCGTGTCAAACAAAGGACAGGATGCACACTCGTGTGAGGCGACGAAACTCCTGGATAGAGCTCATTGCTGGCGGGGCCGCTGTCCGGTTTTGAAGCTCCATTAGCCGCTGTTTGACGTCAAAATAGATGGAGAAGGTGTACTGGTGTTGGATTCGCCGCTGGGACCCTTCATTCCGATGTGCTACTTGGGTTCTTCACAGTCTGGCGGTATGCGGCTGAAGGAGTGGTGGTGGTTGCTCGAGAGCGCCTCGCTGAGTTTCAGGTACGAGCCAATCACATCCTTGGAACGCGAGGAGCAAAAACGCGACACTGGCGGCTCGCTGTGCATCTGTTCGACAATGCACGCCGCCTCCCAGAATAGCAGCGTTACCTAGGTAAACGGTTGGGAAGGTCACCATATTTCCCTGGTGAGGGTCTCGGCCCATGAACGCGCGACCACAGTGAGGCCAGCAAGAACCAAGGGGAGACTGGAAGGGTAAAGTACCTCGGGTGCAAAATAGCGGAACCTCGTGGATAAGATCGGTGCAGCTTGTCGTGACCGCTCAACGTCATCGAACTGTAGCTTGCAAGCTGCCAGGACGCATGTCAAGCTGTCAATGTGTTTTCGGGACGAGGAAATGGGTGGCGAAGGAATCACGTGAAGGCTTCTGAGATATGTTGCCGCAGCAACGACCCGCGCAAAGCAAATCAACACGGACCATGGGCTTGCTCGGAACTTCGAGCTTCGAGACTTTACGTCAGGGTTGACCAAACATTCTTTGCTGTCAGCGCAGTCCTTCTTGTCGATTTCGTTAGACGATTGCGATTCGATCTCTTGCTATTTCATCATGAATGTCCGAGTCGTCGCTCGGATCCGACCATTGCTGAAGCACGAGCTTGACAAGGACGCCATAGTCACCGCAGAGTCCGTGGAAGACGGATCTAAAGACAGACCGACAGTGGTCCGGATACCCAATCCTAAGAATGATGCAGAGTCTTTCAGCTTCCAGTTCAGCTCCGTGTACGAGCAGGAAGCCACGCAGAAGGAGCTGTTTGATGCCGAGAGTGAGTTACATGCACGAATAGCTTCGGACGTTACTTACACCTGTTAGTATCTCCAACCGTAAAGCATTTGTTTAATGGAGTGTAAGCTCGTCCCACACTATCCTCGAAAACCCAATCGGCTGACCGACAACCTCAGTGATTTATCGATATTTGCGCATGGATGCACTGGCACCGGAAAGACACATACCATGCGGGGTGGAAAGCAGTTGGCCGACCGCGGCGTGATACCGCGGTTACTCAGCGCGATATACCGAAGGTGCAAGAAGATCGAGAAAGATTCGGACGGCGCAACGCAGGTTGAAGTCGCCCTGGAATACTTTGAAATTTACTGCGACCGCGTATACGACCTGTTCGAGCCTCCCGAGAAGCGAACGCCGTCCGGGCTACCCATACGAGACAATAACGGGAAGACAGTGGTGGTGGGACTTACGGAGAAGCCCTGCGCCACGCTGAGCGAATTCGAGCATTTATATGACCAGGCCAACATCAACAGATCCACATCAGCTACTAAAGTGAGTCTACTACGTGGGTCCAGAGAAGGGGTGGGCGCTAATAACTCTAGCTCAATGCGCATTCGTCTCGGTCCCACGCCGTCCTTTGCGTCAAGATCACCCAAACCACAGAGACCACAATCCGCGTCAGCCGTGCTTCATGTATCGATCTTGCCGGGTCCGAAGACAATCGAAGAACAGACAACAACAAAGCGCGTTTGGTGGAGAGCTCCGCCATCAACAAGTCTCTATTTGTGCTGGCGCAGTGTGTGGACGCCATCAACAAGAAGCAGAATCGCATACCGTTCAGAGAGTCAAAGATGACCAGAATCCTATCATTAGGCCAGAACAATGGTCTTACGGTCATGATCCTGAATCTGGCCCCAACACGCTCGTATCACCTGGATACACTCAGCTCATTGAATTTCGCTAGCCGAACGAAGAAGATCGAAGTATGTGAAGTGGAAAACGATCCTGTCCTCCGACCGATAGTTAAGCCTCTTGCGGCTACAAGCAGTATCGGAGGAGCGAATATAACGCGCCAACCTCTCCGACCATTGACAGCGGCTCACAACGCAAACGTCCAAGAAAACGACAGGAAGAAGCAAGGGGAAAAGCCCGTCAAGGCATTCTCTGTATACTCCGACTCCCACAAGTCAACATCGAGAGTTCCTAGCCTGGCCAAGCAGAATACGGGCGATCGGAGAACAGCAATGACAAAGCGTCCAGCTGATAGCGGTACTTCCGGGCCACGGCCATCGAAGTTCTTCAGGTCGACTGATGGTGCATCGAGATCGCGCGCTGCAGAAACCGGGTTATCGAAGGCATCCATAGAGGCCATGATCAACCAACGAATTGACGAAAAGCTGGCCGAGAAGGCACTCCACGATGCAGCTACAGCGGCTCCTGCGTTGTCAGTAGAACTACAGAAGCGCCTCGATGACCTTGAGCAACGAATCGAGGCCAAGGAAGACGATGGAAAAGCGGAAGGCCTACAATTTCTGCTCATGGCAAAACAACACCTTGCTAGAGGCGAAGACCCCAGCGCCCTCAGGATGTACCAGCTCGCTCTACCGTTCTTTCCAGAGAATGGCAAACTCAGGACGAGGATAAAGAACCTGCAGGACCGCATACAGGCAAAGAAGGAAGCCAATGTCGCTGAGCAACCCTCTTCCGCACCCACTGTTCCGCGTACGAACCTCATGGCCCCCTTGAAAGTGGATGTGATTCCTGTCAAGAAACAAGAGGTGCTTCTAAACAAAGTTGGAGAAATAGATAGCCGGCCGGCAACAAGAGACGTCGACGACGATGATTTCACCCCCGAGGCTGGATCCGACCACGACGATTCTTTCGCTTCAGACGCCAGCTGCGAATTTCGAAAACCCGCCCGCAAGCCCAAAAAGACCACGAAGAAAGTTGCCGTGTTCCGTGATTCAGACGACAACCCAGACTTCTCCAGAACCGCACTACCTCTTGGCGAACAAACTCCGAGAACAGCACAGCTACTACGTATCATCAACTCAAGAGATGTGAACCAGATACGGGCACTGAAAGGTGTAGGAACAAAGAAAGCCGATGCTATTGTGAGATGTTTGATGGAGTTGGACGAGGACGAGATCCATGATCTGGATAGTCTAGCTATGCTCAAAGGTGTAGGCGGAAAGACGGTGGACAATATGAGGACTGGTCTGGCTGTTCATTTTTGAGGTTCCGCCAATCGCAAAGGCTTGGCTGGAGCGAATTATGAGCGATTGGGCGCATGGATTGGAGTTCATCAGGCATTTTCATGCATAGCATGGCGTTCAGGAGTGTAGACAGTGAGGTCCAATTTTTACTGGTCGGTTCATTTCGAAGCATCTTCTCACGGGAAGAAATTCAAGATAACGATGCATCTATTGTTGTCCAATCCTGCCCCGTGGGGAAGAGAATGTTTAAGACAAATCGGACACTAGCGATAACAGGGAAAGTTGAAAATGTGCAAATAAAGCCTAGCATTTCTAACACTTTGGAAGCTGCCTATGCACCTATCTCCTATTTTTCTCGTTCATGTTCGTGCCTGCGTGCCCTCGACCGCAACCGGAACCCCATGCCGGTACCGCCTGCCAAGCTTCGTCGAATTTCTTTAGTTTGATCTCAGTCCGCGGACGCAATGCATTGGCGCTAGCGCACGACGTGCAGATTGTTTGCAGGCGAACTCCTCAACCAGCCCCTCAACACCAGGTTTCTATCGCCACCTCCCAGCATTTCTTTTTCTGGAGGAATCGGGCCTCGCCGCTCTTTACATGATTATCCGGCTACGACCATGGTCCAGGGTCCTTGACAATACGGAGTACCACCCGTGGAATAACATGCGACTTAGGATCCATTTTATTATTGACGGATCGTGCGCAGAATTAACTTGAAGCACTACAATACCTAAGCTAGTGCCGATTCACCGCCACTTGAGATGCTGGAGTCCTGGCTCAAAGGCGAAACATCTGCGGGCCAGTGCGAGCCTGATGAGGTGGATTTCTAAGACAAGCTCCTCATTCTGTTGACACGCCAGAAAATACGGCAGCGGCGCTCACGACAAACCCATCAAGTCGCTTTCATAGGACTACGGCT
This sequence comes from Pseudomonodictys pantanalensis, assembly GCA_019022785.1. Classification (NCBI taxonomy): domain Eukaryota; kingdom Fungi; phylum Ascomycota; class Dothideomycetes; order Pleosporales; family Parabambusicolaceae; genus Pseudomonodictys; species Pseudomonodictys pantanalensis. The sequence goes on from JAFHBV010000111.1 coordinate 75,615, forward strand.
TACTTTTCGTGGTAATTCTTCCGTCTGCCTTAGCGGCTGCCGCACAGAACTCGCTCTTGTTGGACGCCAGGCACCAGTAGGCAGTAGGCTCAGACAGTCATCCGCTCAGAGCCCCCACTGGCAAAGCTCGAGCAGCCTTGAGCCCAGCCATCTTCCATTCTCAGCAATACTCAGCACAGAGACCAGCGCAATATCCCTTAATGTGTCTTCTCTATCTACCCGGGCCACGGCCTCGAAGTAACTCGGTGTCTACATGAATCCGGATTTCCGAGATTCTGGGACCCGTGAAGTTTATCGGAGGCATGTCCTGAGTATGCAACCGGTGACTTGAAGCGCCGGTGGCTAGGTCGTTCGCTTCGGCAAGGTACAGAGGTACGTAGGTTGATGTGGATCACATTCAAAGACATCCTTGCACCCCTTGCAGGCGCGCTTGTCCACGGTTTTAGCTTACTGCAAGCAACGCCCACTGGGCTGCTATCCATCCAATGGCAAAGCCGCCAGCTGGTCATCTTTCTCACTTCACGGTGGATAGTCCACCATGCTGACGACGATTCCTTGCCGGCGGGCGGCACCCCAAGTCAACCCCGCCGAAGGATACAGTATTACAGTATACAAGTCGCATCCAGCGCAGCCTCCTAGCTCCGCACGGCATGTGAAACAGGGCTGTGAAACGCAGAATGGTCTTGATCCAGGTCGACGCGTAGCACGCCTCAGTTGAAGAATGCTCAACGAGGCACAGGCGGCGCAGGAGCTGGAGAAAGCCCGTCTGAACAACCTATCCGTACTCGCATATCTGGGAAGAGGGCGTTGGCCGTATTAATATCCTGGACGGACTCATCACCGAGTTCGCTCCCAAGACGCCCCGCCTGCAAGTGTATCTCTGGCGCTCCCTTGCCACAAGAGCGACTTTGGGCCTGCAGCAAAGGCCGGCCTGCTCAGGCTTGTCAGCGGGCTGCCACCAAGTGCATGTTTCGACATGGGGCGCTTTCAGCTGTGCCTGTCGCTTTGACGGAGGCTTGGCCCCCTAGCCATCGCTGGCTGGGGAGCCCTCTGGAGGGTTGATGGACCGAGAATGCAAGTCCGGGTCTTCGAAGGATCTGCAAGCAGAGCTGGGGCTCGCGCTCGAGTCGTAAGGCGGATCGGATGCTCGTCCCAGCCTTCGAAAAGCCCGGGCCCAGGGCCGCACACGACAAAGGGCACTAGGCGCAGAGTGCCAGGTGCTTACAAGTTACCACAGAGTGCCATCCTACCCGCAGAACCCGCAGAACCAGCCCCTCGCATGCGCGTGCGACGCAACTCGACCTCGCTGTCCTGCCCCAATCCCGCGACCTCTCCTGCACCTCTTCCTGTTCAGCGGTCGCTCGGCGTCGTTGAATCTGGCTTTGTGCGTCCCGAGAGCCGCACGCTGTCCCGCATCTGTTCGTGCCCTTTGTGCATCTCGTCTGCAGCAAGCCCGCCCACCTTGCAACCGCTCCAGGTGGCGGGGATCGCCCCTCTCCCCAGCACCTCTGCCCGTCTTATCGCAGCGTCACTGGCCTTAGCTGCAAACTCCGAGTATCCGCATCCGCTGCTAACCTCTGCACGACCACGACCACGCCCACGACCACGACCACTGCTACACCCGTCTGCCACCCCTCGATGCCTCGAGTTGACAGCCGGTAACCACGACTTCGCAACTGCACGTTCCACCCGCACTCTATCTGCGTCCCGGCAACAATAGCAGACGCGGATGTCGCTCCAACGCCATTCTCCACTCGCCATCGCCATCCACACCTCAGCCTTCCTGAGCACCTCTCGCAAGCCGCACCGCTCCAGCACCCAACGCACTCACCCCTCTGCGAGGTAGTTACCTACCATACTGCATATACGCCGACGCGTTCCCGGACGACCGCTGCCGTCGGCAGGGTTTACGCTCCCGGTCTTGTCCGTTCTCCCGCTACGGTCTGGAGGTTCTGTAGTATATACATTATAGGCGAGGATAGAGGGTAGAGACAGGACAGACACAGAGGATCGGACGACACAATCGCCATCGTCATGTCTGCCTTTCAGGCTGTCAATACAACATTAACGGTGCCAGAGCCACCACCAGGACGACCGGGCGAAGAAACAACGCCGACAACTCCACGGCCGAACAGCAAATTCTTCGCCGAACCGAATCCGCAAGACGAGATCCGCGCCGACGATCCCTCCGCGAAGACTCCTACGCGCAACAGTTTTGGTGGTCTTGCAAACCAGCGCCCGTTACCTACGTCGCCATTCACTCCGTCTCGCGAACTCAGTGCAACTCCTAGTAGAAATGGTGTCTTGACCAGAGAAAACTCGCATCGGTCCAGTCAGTCGGTGGGCTCAGTGGACATAGAGATGGGCGGGGATGATGACGGACGGGAGCTTTCGGACGACGAAAGTGTGAATAGCGACGCAAAACAGACTTCGAAAAAGAAGAAGGGGCAGCGGTTTTTCTGTACAGAATTCCCCCCCTGCCATTTGAGCTTTACAAGGAGCGAACATTTGGCCAGACACATACGGTAGGTCCTCAATGTGGTTCTATATCTGTATCTGTCCAAAGCTGATATCTACCAGCAAGCACACGGGCGAGCGGCCGTTCCAGTGCCATTGCTCTCGACGATTTTCACGCCTCGATAACCTCCGCCAACATGCACAGACGGTACACGTCAACGAAGACATCCCCGGAGATTCCTTAGCTGCTACCGGCACTCGATTTCAGAGACAAATCAGAACCGACCGTGTCCGTCCTCCGGGGAATCGCTCGAGGGCGAACACATTGGGTAGCACGGGAGGCCACAGCAGGGGGCACAGCAGAAATCTGTCCGCTTCAAGCATGACGTCTACAGCATCAAGCATAAGTGTTAGTCAGGCTCCAGATGTGCGTCGTCGACCGCCGCCCCTCGCCATGGCTAGTGATGGCTCGGCACGGGCCCGCCTATCTCTGAACACCATGGACGCTTATAACCCGCCTCTCATGGGCAGCCCGGGTCCACAAATCGTTGAGTATGGTGGCCAGTCCAACGGAGCGACAACACCAACTTCAGCAACCTTCTCTACTGCTACAGGGAGTCCAAGCCGGTTCGGTTCTGCAATGCAGTCTCCTGTATCATCAGCATCAAGACCAGTTTCCTGGAGCGGCGCCGCGCCATCAGGAAGACGATTATCAGTGCCTTCGAGTGCAAATCCCTTCTCGGGCCCTCCTGGGCAATATCCTCCACCTTTCATCACCCCTCTCCCGTCCTCGACCTCGACCACTCTCTCTGGGCAGAATAGTCTGTATGGCAGTCCAACTGCCTCAAATTTCCCGGAGTCGAGGAGAGACTCCAACGCGGATGCAGATTGGAGGAGACGAACATGGCATCCTGGGTCCTATGCAGGACCTCGTCCAGCAACCAGTGGCTTAGGATACTATCAGACCCCTGACGCCCCTCGTCCATCGTTCACCTCCCAACCCGCAGCATCGCAGACCACTAGGCTTCCCGGCATTGAAAGCTTCGACCATGCCCCGCCACCACCAATTCTAGCCCTACCTCGTCGCCAACCAAGTCCAATGCAGATCGATGCCCCTACGCGACCGCTTACATATCACGCGCCCAGCGATGTTGCCCCAGCCATCAAGCACGAAAAGCGTACAAGCATCTCTTGGGATACAACGCTACAGAAAGGTCTAATTAACTTGGAGATTGCGAGTCCTCCTCGAGACCGTTGGTCTCACTACCAGAACAGCCCCGGACAAGGGTCGGTTGCGCGACCAACAACTGCACCACACCCGAGCTTCTACAGTCAACAAGCAAATCACTCGGCACAACCGACACCATTGCCCTCTGCCGAACCAGCCAGGACTTCACAAGAACCCCCTGTAACTCCTCGGAAAAATAAGCGACAAGCATGGTACAACGGCCCTATACCTCAGCAGCAACTTCCACCTCAAACGGCCCGGGCCATACAACGAACGTCTCCCGAGGATTCGAGTTCTAGCGAAGGCGTCCCGACGCCGTCGAACTCTACGATGACAGAGTATCATCCAGCCATCGTTCACAGCAATGGGTATGTTGAAGCGCATCCGCCAGGCGCACCGGTCGAAGAGCAGAAGCAGGGTCCGCATGCGTCGATAATGGACAGGCCGCATCCGATTCACCGCCAGTACCCGCATTATCATAGTCATAGCCTCTCCAACCCCATTTATCAACCGCAGAGGGAGCCGGAGCGTGGACCTGTTACCTTTGGCCAGCCGCTGCCCCAACCGCCTGCGAACGACATGAGGCGACTTGAAGCACTCGTTGCCGTAGCCACGGGCGAGCAGCAGGCGGTCAGCAATCGACCTTGATCATCGAATAAATCGAACCCCTCACCCCAACATCAATCTACATTTTCCCGATCTCCTTCAACATCACCGCCCTCTCGCTCCAGCATCTCCTTCCCATACCAATTACAGTTGTTCTATTCGCTACGACTTAACGACCACAAGATAGCTAACGAGTCTCCTTGCCTCTTACGACGTACATTCCGATTTGCGCATGTGTTTTGGAGGAACGGTATCGGGACTCTCCTCTTCGGTCAGCGATGATACCCACGAGAGAGCAGGATGGCTTTTAATGTCGGATTCCTTCATCTGGCTGGCTGGTAGGCATTTCTTATCGTCTTTTTTTTTTACGCAGTCTTCAATGCAACGTCTTGTTCATTCGCTCCACGCATCTCTCTCACGACCCTACTTTGGTACCTCACGCGTTCGTTTTCTTTTGTCATGTTTGTTTGAGAGCACGTCTCGGAACCCGGAATATACCAGATGGAACCACGGGCGGGCGTTTCGCGGGCCTCTTTCGGGGTCCTTGTGTCTGATGCGTTTTGCAGTTGCCTTCTTATTCTGCTTGTTTGGTTGCACTGAGCTAGTCTGTCTACCTGTCTGTGTGGACAGCTGGCGCTTGTAATGGGAGGAAGGGGCTTTTTTGTTCCGCCCGGCTGCTTGATGCTCCTACCTGCGTGTATATGCTTTAACAGAGATCTACCTTCGCTGCGCAATCTTCCCTCCGATCTGGTTGATGGTCATCTTGTGCTCTCCATGTCGCACACGTTACTCATCTTGTATCTTCAACTGCAGCATCCACGGGTGCCTAGAATTCGCCCGGAACTCAAATCTCACCCTCAGCTTCACTAGCTGCGGTATGCCATCACCCGATTGTACGCTGTAGCATGGCAACTCAGGGTAAGTCGCCCCTTCAGCGCATGCAGTACCACAAGGCCTGGCGCTATTGATTTCCCAAGGGTTCGCAAAGGGCCCGTGGTGCTGCCGCTTGTCGTCAGCTTCCACCCTGGAACCTCACCGCTTTTTCAAGCGCCGTGTATCCAAGGTACGGCAGCCCCACAGCATATTCGAATATTACAGGCGCGGGATCTTCAAGCAATTCATTCATTGATCTGCGTACTGTAGCAGTTCTTCTATACCGCAGCCTCCGGACTAATTTTCCTCCCTCAACCCAGTAATTCCCTCCAGTTTCATGAGTACAATAGCAATCGCTGCCAACCACCCAAGAGCCCGAAAGACCCAAGACACGACCCTACTGCACAACCTAAAGCCCACACGTCAGCATCAATCCGGCCAAGTAGAGAGGATCAGCGGCACATCCTCGGGGTTCGGACATACCTTTTCTCGGATCATTCCCAACCACTGCACAAGGCCCATTTGCTGATCCGATCGGTCTTCGACAAGCAGCGACGTTGCCCAGAGCTTCAGACTTGGGTCGCCATCTTCCTTGACAACATATAATGTCGGCACGGTGATGCTGCCTACACCCTTGGATCGATGGTCCCGGGATTTCTCCATCACAGCGTGAATGCGCTCGCTGAAGTCGTTGTCCAACCGCGGTAGCGTCGTCTTCCCCTGCTTGACCATGGTACGGTCTTCCACTCCAAACACGTCCTGCAACAGCGCCGGCACGGAGTCGCGACCAACCCAAAGGAATTGGTTGACACCGTCGTCAAGGAGGTACAGTCCGTATGGTAGGAGGGATTGTGACGTGAGCGGGAGGAGCGGAGGCATGATGATAGCGCCAGTCTGAGGGTCTGGAACGCCAGCTTCATCCGGCATGTCGTGGAGGGAGTAGAATGCGGGGTAGATGTATCGTAGCAATAATGCGGTTGGTAGTGTGGAGAGGAGGCATAGAGCCGCAGCGCGAAGATCCTAGTATTCATTAACATGAAGACACTCGACGAACGGCAATATACATACCGAAGGAATTTGTGCGCTCTTCCTCAAGCCAACGTTCTTGGTCAGGGCTAGGAAAAGAACAGGTAGCGCGCGAAGGTTAGCAGGAATTGCTGGAGCATGTCAGCATTGAGCAAAGCCCATAGGAGTGAGGAAAACGTACTGAGACCACCCGAGCTGCCGCCGGCCAGATTAGTTCGGTAGGTGCTGAGGATCTCGATGACCTTGGATTGCAGCGCATCTCGAGCCGCATCCAAGCCGCTCGATAGCGCACGCTCGACAGCCTTGTGGCTGAAGTATGTTGTGATTGCTTGCGCGTCTGCCGAAGCGTATACGTTGGCAAGATTGTCCGTGGTGGGGAGACCAAGTGTCATGACACGGATTCTGCGCGATCCGTTACAGCTCGTGTGCAGAACAGCAGCCTGTAGGAAAACTTGCGGGCGGGTGATAGTCTCATCGATTGCGACCTCGACGTTGTATTGCTGGTCTCTGGGGAACGAGGGGAATGCGCACAGGTCCGAGGATCGATTGAAGAAATTGCCATAGAATGCAGACATGCGTAGCCCAGTGCTAGCACGTACTCGAAGCACAGCCTCAAGACCAATCTCGGAGCTGAGGTAGTTTGTGAACTCGTGTGCCAGTTTAATCGCATCCTCCGGACGAGCAGCGTTCCAACCAGGATAGAAGTAGGTCTGTCCACCCGTGTACCGAGGAAGGTTACTCAGGGTTGCAACGTCCTGATACGCGCTCGAGAAGAGGAACATGTCGATGGAAACCTGGTTCTTCGAACACTCGACCGCAAAGCTCTTATAGAATGAGTTCTGGGTCTGTAACAGACTGCCTTCCTTGCTGGTGCCCAGTATGTCCTTTCTCTCACGAGCCTCGAGCTTGCCGTACCCAATGTTGGGTAGAGAAGATGACAGAACTGTCATCTTGGCGCCAATTGCTGCAGTCATGCGATGACCTGCCCGAAGTGCAGAGCCCATTGCGGAGGACGTCTGTGGGTTGTCCTGAAACATGGCGGGGAGTTTCTCTAAGAAGGTCTGAACATTCTGCATGGACTCGGATAGCGTGACTAGAAGGTTGTCGGGGGTGGGGAGGAAAGGCTCATCGAGGTCGGAAACAACCAGCATGGAGGGTTCGTTGTTCTCGCTACCGTCTCGTGGGATTGAAAAGTAGTAAAGGCTCGAATCGAAGCCAATGAAGCCCACTCTCGTCCTACAAACATGTCAGGCTACCAGTAGAAGGAAGACAGGCATGCTTCATACCTTCCATCCGCGTTGGGTATCCGGGGCAGGGCTTCGGAGATGATTCGAGAAATGGTCGCACACAGCCCATTGACCAGAGAGGGGGCGCCAACTTCAATCAAGAACAGGTATACGAGCGGCTGGAAATGACAATCAGTGGAGGGTCCTGTGCTCGGTTGGGGTCAAGACGCACTTGCGGTGGTCGAACCATGTATTCCTGCGGTGCTACAAATTCGCAAACACCGTAATTGAGTTCACTCCGGTTCCATCGGTCAACGCTCTTTTGTTGCGCAGCATCCCAATCAAAGGCCTGCATGTACTGTCAGCAGATGCACCCTCTGAGAGGGCGTGGGAGTGCGGACCTGCGGTACGTCGTTGGTCAAGTTGCACATGTTGCACCGCCATCGATGCCCGTGGTCGATGAAGGTAACGAAAGGGTTGATGTATGCCCTGGATACAGTCAGCTCACATTGGGCCAAGCAAATGTCCTTGAAGGGACTTGCCTGCACCGCCTGCACCGGCTGATGACCTGGTCGTCGATGACGGGCACTGGAGCCTCCTCGTCGTGCAAGGACGTATATGGCTGCACAATGAGCGAGAATGGAAGCTTCGACTTCTTCAGCAGACTGTGTGTAGTCGGCACGCAGGCGAGCGTGGAGCGTATGTAGGGCGGGGAGCAGTTGGCGTGCGGGGAGGGGGTGGCGGCGAGATTTGGGGGGAGGTTTATTGGCGGCGGCGGCTGGTCGATCTCGGACGGATTCAGAGGTTGTGCCATGAGGTCTGAGGGGTATAGCTGGCTCTGTGGGAGCTGCGAGGGCTGCTGCGGCATCTGAGGCGTGACGGGAACCGGCTGCGGGCCCAGGGTCATCTGCCCAAATTGGTGGTTGAGCGTAGCCGGGTCCTGGGGAGACATGGGAATCCCCGGGGAGTAGCCCTGCGCAGGTATCCCATACTGAGCTGGAGGGGGCGCTGGAGCTCCTCCTCCGCCTGTTGCTGCACCACCCAAGCCAGCATTTGCGCCGAATTCGTAGGCGGCCCCGGCGTAGCGATCCCTCTTTTTCTTGTGGTCCGCCATGGTGGCGACGGCGGCAGTGCGATCTCGGGGGAAGGAAGAGGGCGGGAGGCAGCGGAGGGGTTGGAGAGGTAGCTCGGCGGGGCTCGGGATTTTGGACGTGAGGTTGAAGCTCGATGTGTCTTGTTCGTAGCGACGGGGATTGCCGCTAGAGATTGGCGGGGGTTGCTGTGCACGGGCCCTGCACCCTGGAATCGTGGGAGGATGGGGAGAGGCGGCGATGGGAACTCTCATCTTCTCCAACTTTTCCCTCTCCTCCAAGGCTCAGAAAGAGAGAAAGCCATGCTCCTCTTATATTCCCACAAGCCACCCACCCTCGGAACACATGGCCTTTTCTCCAGGCATCCGTCTACATGCTCTGCTTGTGGAAACGTTTCTTCATTCCAAGTATACGCAATCCATGTGTATCTGGCCCTATCCCCTTTCCCCGCAGGCTGCGTCGTATAGGCATCAGTTTCCCATCGACTTGATCGAATCACATGGGACAAAGATTAACATTCAGTCTACTTCAACGTACAATCATCATTAACATGTATACTCGTAACAAAGGCCTCATAGCGCCCGTGGTTCCCTGTCCTCTTCCCGCTAGATGACACCAGCTTGGGCTACTTCTCGCCTTTCCGCCTCCGTCATGGGATACGGTGGCTGCACCTCACCGCCGGCATCCTGGGAGCCCAGAGAACCGCCACTAACTGCTCGCCTCTCCCCTCTCCCGCTGCCGCTCCGGCTCCTGGCCGTCTTCTCTCGCCATGCCGGATGCTCATCGTTGTCGGCTTCACTCCCGTAGGCACTGGGTCCATTGCCCGTCATCGCCCCTCCAGGCATTGCTCCGACACCGAGAGCACCAGCCGACGAGTGGATCGGCTCAAGATCAGGCTGCCATTGTCTGAGCTCATCCTCGGCGTCATTGAGTACTTGGCGGGCACTCTCGGTGCTCGGGAACCCTGTGTGAGTGTCACCCGGCACGATTGGGGTGTCGTCGAGGAGATTCAGCATGCGACGAGCCTGCTTCGCCAAGATGATTTGCTTTTCGGCTCGCTCAATGGTAGCGGCGAAGTGGATATCAAAGGCTTCTTTGAACTTCTGGCGGGTCTGCAAAGGGTCAGCTTTGATCCACCAAGTGACATGCTCCCAACTTACGATATTGGTGAGTTGCGCCTCCGCAACTAGACTCTGGGCTTCAGCACGCACGAGCTCCTGCTCAAGCTGGACAATCTTGGTGCTCTGGGGCTCCTTATACTTCAATTTGGCGATTTCATCGGATACCTGTCTCATCAAGTAAGTGCAATGGCTCGCAGCGTTGGTTGGAGCACGGACCTTTGCCTTGTGGTCGCGACTGGGCTGCACCGAGGCCTCTGTATTTCTGATCTGCTTCAGGACACCGCGATATTCTTCCAGCGACTGCGCAAACATGTCCTCTTGTTCGGCAATTTCCGCCATCAACACTCCCAATTTGTCAGATATCTCCGATACAGCATCGTCGCCGGTAGCCTCGCCCCATTCCGACAGTTGTTGAGCAATGGAGATGCGCTCGCGTCCGGCAGTCTCGTAGGCACCGATTGCATGGTTCTCCGACTTGATGAGCTTGTACAGCTTCTTGGACAGATCTGGCTGCTGCATCCCCCGAAGCGACGCCATAGTGAAGCGATGTCTTGGGATCGACTTGTCGCCGCTGCCAGATGCATCCTTCTTGGAGCGGACCGAAAGTGATCGATTCCTGACTCGAGTTGGCATGATATTAAGTGACCGAGCTCGCGAGGGAGCTCTCGAGGGAGGGCCCGGATATGCTGGAGGAGGTGGAGGAGGGGGGGTGGGGGGGGGGGG
>JAFHBV010001109.1:0-65858 GCA_019022785.1 Pseudomonodictys pantanalensis
ATCTCGTATGGCGAATGTGGACTCCAGCGATCACTAGCATCTATAAGAAAACAAAGTTCGTCAAACATCACGAGGCGAAGATCATCGTCCATCAATGGACCCATACGGTCCTCGGTGCTTGAATAGTGTGGCCTTAGGTGTCAACGATAAGCCTCGCAGGTCTTGTCGCCTTCCAGCCTCCACCTCCGCCCTTTGTCCCTCAACGTCCATTATGTGTTTCAAGTCTCGCATTGCTTGAAAAGCCACATGGCAATCCTTCTCGAACTTCAAGTTCACTCACGGAATAGGCAAAGAGCGTCGGTTTGAAGGAGGTACTCGGTCACGAGCCGCGAATTGCGGGGTTACCGAATGTCACACAGCGAATAGACAACTGGCTCCCTACATCGTCCTCTGACGTCTCATCTTTCGCCCATCCAGTCATCAACGACCAACACGGTGAATTACGTGAGAGGTGCCTTACCCGCATTCCGGCCTTGTCGTCATACGCCCTGTTGCACCGGATTCGCAGGGCAATGAGCGGTGCTCTCCATTAATGGCTATGGGCCTACCCAAGAACAACTCGTGTGAGCCAAGGCAGATCGCAAAATGCCTAAAGTAATAGCCAGGAAACGTTCAAGTCAGAGCGCTGTTCAAGTGTAACAGCAAACATCATGAGCCCATCAGGCCGACCGCCTTACTCAAAGAAATCCCAACGCACAACCCAACTCAGCCCTGCATCCCAGTAGCGCGGCCGTCCCTTGTCCCATCGTTGATCGTCCCCTAACGCGTCCGCGCCATGCGGCGGTGGCAGAAGTACGGTGAGCGCCATTCGTCTCCTCTGACGAACCGTTTGCGCCGAAACCTTGGGCTTCAACGAACGAAGGCAACTAAGCCGCCTCCACGGGGAAACAAGCCGTCGCGATGCAGGGCTCGAATCAATCAAAAGCCGAGGGCGACCTCCTTCACCGGCATCGTGTGTTTGCGATTTGATCTCGAGCCAGTACGAAGCGATACTCTTGCGAGGTTTTGAGAGATTGTCGACGCTTGTCAGCAGCCTTGCCCTGGGCCGACCGGTTGTGGTCTACCTACCCGATCCGAATTCTATACTTGGGGCGCCCTGGCCCGCCCTAACATACGCCCACATACGTGGAGCGTGCAGCCGTGTAAAAGGCCTCCCACCGCATCTGCGGGCGTAGGAATCTCTTCTCGAAGAAGTTTGGAAGGTGTCTCTGCTGCAGTCTGCGGTCACTATTGGCTGGCCTTGTTGCTCGGGTCGCCCTTACCACTTTCCCACGTGCGAGGGCCCATAAGACGCAGCAACACCTGTAGACCCGCCTGGGAGATCTTGCTTCAACCATACTCTGGCTACATGAGCCCTTGAACTCCCGGCTTCCCCGAAGCAAACGGTTGCGGAGCAATCACCATGGCGCCCGTGAAAGAGATCCATCAACTTGCGAAACGGTTCCCTACACCTTCCACCCGCACGGATCCACCTACTCGCAACAGCCTATCCACGGAGGGAGGGTTCCTGGAGGCATGGGCACAGGGCTATAACGTCGGCAGCTTGATTATCCTTATACTGATTGTCTTCTGCAACTATCGCTCGGGTATCATCCTGCACAAACTCATTCTCCTTGAGGTACATTGGCTTGCTCCCTCCGTCATCAAATCCTCACTAACCTTGTCCAGCTCGTTCTTGCTCTCTGGCACGGCACCTTCATCTTCATCTCCGACCCCGCTTACGGCTGGTATCTCTCCACCACCGCCACCCTCCTCTTTATATCATACCAGCTCCACAACGTCGTCTCCTGGCTCAAAATCAAACCCTTCCTTCCGCCATGGGGCTCGCGCCTCTTCATCATCACTCTTATCCTTGCCCAACCCTTCTGGGTTGCCGAAGCCTGGTCTAATTTCTCATATTTCAACGGCCTGGGCTCCGACGCCAACGTGCACATGCGGCCCTTCGAAGCCCTGCTGCGCGACCCGTGGTGGATCTTCACCACATGGAAGCTGGTGGATGTGATTAAGAAGTCGTATGGGTTCAAGTTGCTGGCGCTGATTCGGATTAACAGCAGGTTCGGGGTGATGCTGGGGTGTATGTTTGTTAGTATTGCGTTTTTGTTGACGGATGTCGGGGTTAATGCTGCCCATCTGAAGGGCGCCAGTGGGATCAATCCATATTGGCGGTTTGCGCTGGTGTTCAAGTGTGCATCGGATACCATCTTTCTGGATGACTTTAAGTCGGTGCTCGACGATATCATTGCGAAGAAGTTGAGCTCGGCTGGTGGAACTGTGCATCGAGGATCTGCTGTTGGGAACGGCGGAGGAGGGGGAGGCGGTGGGTCTTATCGTCCAAGGAAGCGCTCACATTCCTCTATGCGTGGCAACCCGGAGCTCATCGAATGCTCTACTATCCCCGGACCCTACACCAACATATCGTCTCCTAAACCGATCGCCAAGGCTAGGTACCTCAACCCTTTCACCCCACGTCAACGAGCCACTACGGTGCCGAGGATCCATGTGCAGAAAGAGACGACGATCATCAGCGAACCTAGGAAGCCGAGTGGGGACAGCTGGACCAGTGAGAGGGGGATCCTGTCGAAGCCTGAGTCCGCAATCTATGGGCACAAGAGGAACAATACAAGTTCGGGGTCGCTGTCTATCTGCACCGGTCCGATGGATGGATGATGGCTGACGGTGTGGTATGACGAGATGGAGCTATGCCTCTCGATCCGACAGGTGCTGGGAGGCTCTCTGAATATCGGATATGGAAGCAAGACACTACGCTGAGTTGCTGGTACACGAGCTTCATGGTTCGTCGCTGTCACAGTCAGTCCCATGCAGGCCTCGCTTCTCCGAAGAGGCGTGTAAGAGTGGCTGTCTTCTTTGGGTTGAAGGATTCGGTCTTTTGCCCGTGTACTTTGCTTTTGATGGTATTCTTTCCTTTGATACCCTATACTGTATATATCCAAATTGGCTGGTTTTCCGATACATACCATCCTCACTGGGCGCCTCTTGGGATATCCGATGTGATCCAACCAGGATCCTGCAAGTGTATACGGCAGCGGATTCTATGCGTCAAGTACCCTCTTCGCTCCATCCGCTATCCTCTTGACCTCCGCGTGCCCCTTCTTCACCACCTCCTCCATCAGCTTATGTGCCTTCTGCAAATCATCCGGCAACACGCTCCTATCCAGCTGGTACTTCCTCAGCTTCTTGTTATGTGCTTGCCGTGCCGTCTGTATCCACTTGTCCGCATTCTCGGCAGCTTTGCCCGCAGCTTCGACGGCCGCTCGGCGCGACTCGCCTGTGGGAGGCGGAAGTGGAACTTGTATGGTAAGAGGGTTCGAAGAATCGGGCGCTAGGGGTGTGAGGGAGTACGGCGAAGCTGCTATCGCAGAGGAGATGGGTTTGATGTGCTGGGCAGCTAAATCAGCAACGATCGAGAGTTGGGCTGGCATGTCTTACATCTGACTCCCCGCATATCACATTCAGCATCCTTCCTCTGGGCACAACTTGTGCAATGTCCCCTAGCTTCACGGTCTCTTTGCCGTGGCCGTCTTTCCCAGCGGTGCCCAGCTGCACTTTGAAGCCTTCCACTATTTCAGGATTCAATCGGCCACCACTTCTTAGCTGACTCAGATCATGTGTCAACTTCTCCATAGCCTTCAGGATCTGAGCCTCCAGATTCGAGAGGTCCAGCGCCTCGTCGGTGGGCGTCATCGGTCCCGCTTTGGACACGGGCGGGGAGGAATCGGTCTGCGCATGTGACTTGTTCGCCTTGCCTGCTTTTTTGTGAAGCGCGGTACTCGAGACGAAGGTTCGGCGGGGGGTATGGCTGCATTGTGGAGAGGAGGTTGCGAGGATGAGTCTGGGGTGAATGAGCGGATCGGGAGAAGAAAATGGACCATGGAGCTTACAGCTTGCGACATGGGGAGCCAATGGCTCGGGTATGTGATGCTGTTGGAGCGTGAGAACTCAAGCGCAGGACTAGCCGCGGTATGTTGGCGCGCGACATGGTGTATTACGTGGGGAAGAGATGGGGTGGTTCGACAGCTTGTGCCAGATGGGGTGGAAGCTTGTGCACAGGCCAAGGAACCACGCGGGCGTCAACGTCACCCATAATTTTTAGATGTTATTTTAGGATGACATGGAAATGGGATCCACTTGAATTCATGTGAAGAACGTATTGAAAGGCGACAAGAAGACATGCGTGAACAAATGCTGGGTATATATTGAGCTAGCCCTCATCCACCTGCACCTTCTCCTGCTTCCTGCAGCCACTCCCAAACAGCTTCGCGCTTTTCTTTCTCTGCAGTAATCATGCACATTGCTGTGCCAATGATAATCTGATACAATAACGAAGCCTTCAGCTCTTCCATACCAACCTCTCCCTGTGTCCCTCTAGTCAGCCGAACGACATCTTGCAACAAGCGGAGCGTTACGCTATCGAACACCTCGAGAATGCCGCATTTCTTCTTGAGTACCGAACTTGTGAATCTAGCGAGACATATTTCTACTGGCAATGAATCCGCGCCGGTTCTGCTAGATATGTGGGTGGGTATCCTCGCGATGAGCTTAAGATGATTGAAGCGCACAAAGAAGCCACAGAAACTGGAGTTCTTGACGCTCCCTGTGCCTTTCCAATAGAAGTCCATGCCGGCGTAGCGGAAGTGGTACCGGCGCGTGTGTCGCGAGAAAGGTTGTTCCCATTTCAGGTATACAACCTCCTCCGCAGTGACAGGCTCCACCCTGGATTGTCCTGCCTGATCTAGGCTGTCGGGATCAGGTCCAGTACCAGCTTTCCGCTTAGCCTTGATGTCATGAACGTATGCCTTGCCGTTCTCGCCCCAGAGTCTCCACGTCCTCCTGACCTTGTAGCCTCTCAGCTTCTTGTCATCGGCTTTGAGAGCCTTCTTGTCGCCACCATTGTGTTGCCAGCATACTACCCCTCTTGGATCCAGCACACCAGGTGTCGCGATTGACGGTCCGAGCTGGAGCTTATATTTTCTCCAGAAGGCACTCCCATGAATCAGGGCAGCCGGTGTAGCATGCTTGTTTGCACCGAGGTACAGCACTTTTGGTGGACTGTGGAACGCGACGTACGGGGCGTGTAGGAAGAACTGGGTCGTCTCATCATGGGCGGCATCGACAAGTTCAGTCGTGCTCTTTTTCTCTTCGAAGGCCTTCCGCTTCGCCTTGCTAAAGGCCTCTTTCTTTGGGTCTATGGAGGGGGTTATGCGCCGGTGTCGTTCCTTCTCGTAGTATACGTGGTACGTCGAGCGCGTTTCGTTGGAAGCGGTATCTTCAGAGGCGGTTGTAGGCAATCGGATGACTGGCGACGGTTGTGCTGGAAGCTATCTGAGCATCAGCTACCCTGAAGCTACCACAGTCGTTAGTGACTACTCACGTTTACATCCATTGTCTGCTCAGCATTCCGGTTTGGCCGGTAGTAGTTGATTGCCATCAATTTCGCCGTCGTCGACTTGATCCCACCGTCGTGACATAGCAAGTTTAGATAATTGTCCGTCTCCTAAGGCCATCCCGACGCTAATATCACTCTGTTGAATCTGGAATCTAACGGTCACCTCATGGAGTTGAGTCGCCAAGCGTACACAGCCACCACGAAGATGTCGCATTTCTCGTGTTCACCGATAGGTCGCCATTAGGCGCATTCTGCTTTTGGTACTGCCGCAAAGAGTGCCTCATTCATCTTTCACATGATGATATCGCGTCGTGATTGAAGTTGATGGGACGCATGATTGTTGTTGCTCAGTCAGACTAGCGGTAGCAGGGATGCCAAGCAAACCTTCCTCCTCATTGGTCGTCGAGCGGACACCTCGAAGATGCCCATGTTGTAGAAATATCGAAAACAGCAGTCTGCCCCGGAGGACGCTCGTCTCGCCATTACGAGGCTCTGCTGTAACTGTTCGCCACGAATGTATTGCTCCAAGGACGCCCAAAGGTGAGACAGATGCGGCCTCGGAGTCAAGTGTTCGTACTTCGGATGCCGCCATCACCTGTCCATACCAACGCCAATGAATGGCGTATGTCAGTACTACAGCACCATTCCCGACTCCATGGCTTCATTATCTTGGTGCGTGAGTACAACGCTTGTGTAGACCAAAGCTCAATGAACATGTGCATGAACGCTCAGCTCACCTCGAGCGCGCCTCTTCGGGTCGTCCAGGCTGCCGGAACGAGCAATAAGTGGAACATCCGTTAGCAATACGGTTGCATACTCATGTAGGTCATCCGGGCCGACCCTCAATGCTACCATAATGGAGATTTTGGCGGTGAAGACTTCCACGGTAGTACAGTCTGTGAGTGGTAGGTGGCGCAATATGTGTAACATCGAAAGCTGTCGATCGGTCGAGTGCATTATCTGGCGTCCAGCCTACGTCATCGGTCAGAGGTCGAAGACGGAGGGATGATGGATGTAAGATGTGAGAGTACCTATTCTGAGGAACTTTAGCAGTCTCACTATCGATAAGACTCCGCTGCCTCTTCCGCTCTTGGCGCTTCCGCCCCCGCTGTGCCCGCTATCTCCGATGACGTTTTGGATGTTTTCTTCTTTTGCCATCCATCTTCTTCCTCATGCCCACATCCCTCACAAATCCTGTTTACCTCCCTGGCCCCTTTAGCTACATGCCCACTACGATCCCTTCGCGACAATACATCTGCGCTCGCTGCCTGCGGGCCAGTGGCTCGATTCCCGTTCCTCGATTCCCGACTTTGGCTCGACATCGCTTCGACCAGACTTCAAGACGACGATATGCACAATCGGCAGCTCAGGAAAGAGAAGATGCTCCTGATGAACAATGTGTGGGAGATGGCGGCAAGCAGGAACCAGTCAAAGAGGCAGGAGTGGCTGCGAAAGACGAGGGAGCGATGAGCAGACGGCTACGCGACATGAGCGAAGAGGCAATAGAGTCAGGGGGTCGCAGCGCGCAGAAGGCTGTTTCAGAAGCCGGTTTCAGCGAAGACCTCAGGAAGCAACTGGAAGAACGCATTGCTTCCGCCAACTTTCGCGCCGAACATCGTTCTGCTTTTGCAGAGGCAGAACTCCCCTCGACTGCCAGCCGCCACACACGAGACATAGCGACCGCAGGCCCATGGACTGGGACTGAATCTATACATGATGCGAGTCTACGAATGCTCAATGACGCACACAAGCCCTTAAAGTTCAAGGGAGGCAGCATGCCAGGCCCCAGCGCTCAAATGCCACGCTCGATTGATACGGGACGCAGGAGTGGTAGGGCCGCAGGGACCCGGCTCGCGAATGCAAGAGACAGGAGCGGCATCTACTCGAGCTTGAAAGAGTCAGATATTGACGATGCAGACCGTCAGAAGCGCTTCCAAGAGCTGAAAGACCGGTTTTCGCCCCACGCACGCTCCGTTGTGCCAGGAACGGTTCAGGGATTAGCTTCCCTGGCAAACGAGCGCATCGAGGACGCTATAGCTCGCGGTCAATTCAAGAATCTACCCAATCGTGGCAAGGTAGTGGAACGCGACTACCATGCGTCTAGTCCTTTCATTGACACGACGGAGTATTTCATGAACAAGATGATCCAGAAGCAGGAAATCGTGCCGCCCTGGATCGAGAAGCAGCAAGAGCTAGTCGCGACAGCCAACAAGTTCAGGAGCAGGCTGAGGAACGACTGGAAGAGGCACGCCGCACGTATGATTGCCAGCAGAGGAGGCACGCTGCAAGATCAGATGAGGCAGGCAGAGGCCTACGCGAAGGCTGAGCTCATTGTGAACCCGCGGAAGAGGAAGGAAGAGGTATTGAGTACGGCCAATCATCAGGGGCATGTATCTCAGATCTCGTTGTCTGGTGAGCTCAAAGTACCGTCCCCTACGTCATCTAGCGCTCCGGTCGCAGAGGAAATCGTCGCGGAGAGGATAACGTTCGAATCGGGCGACCCTAAGCCAACAGTATCAGTTCAACCAGAAAAAGTTTCCAAGCAGAGTATAGAAGTCCCGCTCCATAGACTCCCCTCATCAGTCCCTCCCGCGCCCTACCCGTTCCGCGACCCGCAATGGGAAAGCATCGAGTCTGCCTACCTTACGGCAGCCATCAACGACCTGAACAGCAAGACGCGCTCCTACAACCTTCAAGCTCCTGATCTGGCTAAGAAGCCTTACTTCTCCCTTCAGCGAGAGCTCAGCGCCTGCTTCGCAGACGTAGCTCCTCAGCTCGCCACTGCCATCAAAGAGAGGGCAACGAAGCCTGTCCGAAAGGTTGAAGGCTTCGGACCTAGTCTCGCGGGTGGAGGGGGCATGTTGGACGGCCTCGTGGGCCAGAAGGTGCGAGTGAGGGATGAGCGGACAACGAAGCAGTACGGCTTCAAGCAATTCTGGCGGGACATCTGGTCAGACAAGCCGACCGCCTGACTTGACAGAAGGAGCTTCCACCAATGAATGGCATGCACTTTCAAGCAGAGCAAGGCAACGCGAGCTAAGGCAAAAGAAGCGGAGGCGGTTTGGAAGCAAGGGCCGCAAGGACCACGGGAACCCCCGCCGCCTGACACCTCGTCAGCCAGCACATGCCGGAGCGCAGCACGAACTGCAGGATTCTGCATCTGAATCCGAACTTTGCTTGTGTGTAGGCGGGCCGTTAGGCATCAAAATCCTGTTATGCATGTGATGAGGAGGGCAATAAATAACTCGATGCTGCACGTCTATCCGATTCTGTACGACCCACGAGTGGGTACGGCTCACGACTCGGCGCACGGTAGACCTGCATGAGCATCCTGCTCTCTGCCTCCACCGAGGCGGCATCATGCAGTTTCGTTTACGTCAGCGAGGTAAACTGGTTCGAAAAGTGAGGCGAGGAGAATAGAGATCGGAGATCGGTTCAAGGTATGGAGGACTGAAGGAACATCCCTACCGATGAGTGGGCCACCGACCGCTACTCCCGACCTACGTTTTGAGCGAGATGCAGAAGCTAGCAAGACGATATGTGGTTTTGATTTGTCGGCTGGGGGGATTAGGCAAGGTGATTGTGTATCCTGTTGTCCTCATGAGGCGAGGTGACGAAAGCACCCGAGGCACCAGTAGGTTCAATGAATCGATTACTTCTCCTCTCGAGAGATCGTGATGGCTATTGCATCTGTGTCCAATAGCCATTTTTCTGATAATCTCGGCCAATGCAACCATCCAGTCATGTAACGCTGTTTCGAAATATTGATATCGGTATGTTGATACCCATCCGCACATCATAGCCAAATTCCTCGGTGGCTTTCCATCCCACCAACCAACCAACTACGACCGGAGCGAGCCCTCCGGTCAACTGCCTCGCAACCCTAACTCACGGCTGAGGAATCTGGGCTGATCTTACATCTGCCCTCAGCCAGCGAACCAGGTGTTGGCCACGAGATCTAGCCAAGGCTGATCGGCTGTTCATCCCCTCGTGTCGAACGCCCCCAGATGGCACGGTACCGATGATCATCCAGATCAACACCAACCCGCAGCCCAACGCTAACACCGCTGTCACTGCGGGCGCGGATTTTTCCCGCAACTTTGTCTCCACCCTTGCTTGCGCCAGACTCAACGATCCGCACATTCGGGCTGTCGTCTTTTCGTACTGGGCGTGCATACAAATCGTCTCGATACTGATCGCCGAACGCCGTGCAGCTGCGAGCTGTTGTGGGCGTACCCACGCCGTCGTATGGTTGGCAGAAGCATATGCGCATGGCGTGTGCTGCGCGAAGCCCAAAGGGTGTAGCAGAAGCTTCCGAACGCGGTTGTGGTCGGCGCTTTTTGAGGGTATTGCCTTTTTGAGAAAACACCCAAGGATATCTCAATCGACGTTTGCTCGCCTCACTCTTGTGCATGGCGGGTAGAATACCGCTCCTGAACGCACGCTTGGGGCCGGACGGTGAGCGTTTGATGCCGCTATGTGGATTCAGACTGTCGGGTCGGACCATGCCTCCACACCCTTTGATAGCTTCACCAGGGGTGATGACTGATTGCCATTCTGAGCTTGGTGGCGATGTTGGGTTAATTTGTGCTGTTTCTGCATGCCCATAATTGTGATGATAGCGCAGGCGTTCAGGCAATGGAGCGGTGGGGTAAGGCAGTGTAGTCAGAGGGACAGGGGCCGGTCTCGCGGGTGGCAGACCAGTAGAAGTGAGTAGTGAGGTGTGGGCAGACGTTGGTGATCTATTGGAGTATGTAAACAAGCTCGCTGATGCACCTGGGTGGACTGAATCGGTCGAAGAAGTGCGTATTTTTGGGTTCAATGTTGTAGGCGTCAAGCAATCCTCAGGCAGTATGATGTTTCCAGAAGGCGAGAAGAAGGAGAGCTGTGGTGTAGTATGACTGAGGTGCACGATACCTTCTGCTGCGGCTATTGGCAGCAGAGCTGGCAATGCTGAGGACGTAATGGAGCGAGATGATGGCTCTTGCGTGTCCCCTTGCTCTGTGCTCCACGGGTTGTTCTCCTCAACCGGCGTAGCTTCCTTACTCGTGAACCACACCGGGGTAGCCGAGCGACAGGCAGCGTGGGGGAACTCTTGGTGGAGGTCGAGGTCAATCCCCAAAACTGTACCAGAATACGATGTTGATACAGTGCTACAAAAACTCTCCTTGTGACTGGGAGCTCCAAAGTGGTCGTACTCCCGAAGCGATGAGGCGTCCTCCGGCCGTACGACGACGCCTTCAAGCGTGGACTCAGCTGAACTTTTGTCCTTCCTGCGCCCGAACCAGGTCGGAGCCGGAAGGAGATTGAGCTCCACATCGCGTGCTTCTGGAGGAACGGCGCGCACAGTGCTCCTCCTTGCTCTCGAGCCCTCAGAATTCAGTGGCTCAGCGAGCGACAATGCCCGAGAGGTCATTGGTATGGCAGATTCTTGTGGGAGACCAGAAGGGAGAAGGTGCACAGTCGGTGGAAAGACACCAGCTGACAATTTCGAGTGCTCAGTGGCATCTTGACGATCTATGGCCTGATTTTCAGGAGGAGCTTGAAACGGTGAAAGCAGGCTCGACGATAAGCCATTGGTGGTGCCGCTTCTGGCGAACATCTGTGGAGTGACTTCAAGAGGCTTGGGACCTTTGTCTTCGCCCTGGCCCAGGTCTTTCCCGGGCGACTGGTCTCCATGCGACAGTAACAAAGACCGAGACCGGTTACGCGACGCACTGCGAACATTGTGTATCACATCTCGAAATATTCCCTTAAGGCCCTTGCCGTCCAGAGCGCAATTAGCTTCTGATATCCCGGGTGTTGCGTGCATTTGATCCTTAGTGTCGAAGCTCCCAGTGGATGTAACTGATTCATGCACTCTGTCCGGCCCAGCCCGTTTGACCACACGTGGACGGAGTATGGTTGCCGAAGTACTAAGCTGTCTTTCCTGACACCATTCCTCTTGCGTATTGTTGAGAGGCTTCTCGTCCAAGCCTCTTTGAGCCTTTCGAGAAACGCTACCAGGCGACATACTTTCGATGGCTTGGATGGGAGGGAATGGGCTGACACTCAGAAGGGACCCACGCGAGGTTAGCGTCGAAACCGAGCATTGCTCAACGATAGTGGTGAGAGGGACACCATTGGAGCGACTTGCGAATTGCACGGCAAAGCTGTAAGGGATGCCCATCGGTCTGTACCGCGAATCGTCTGCCTCGGCCTGTAGGTTCTCGGCTCCAAGCGAAACGGCACAGCCAACTGGGATGTCGTAATCGTCGCAGCACTGCGGCTCGTTTGCGCAGGACTCAGGCGGCACACCCGTACGCAGGAAAGTCCTGTAATATGCAAATGGGTCCGCCATAGGTGCGTGCCGGGGTCCGTTTCCGCGTCCTGTCGAATCTGCCAAGCTGCCCTCTGCAGTATCGATAGGGTCTGGCGTCGAGCTAGAGTATGCTGTCTCGCGACCGTTGGCTCGATCCCGAAGCTTGAAATCGCATAATGGGATGGATGACATTGTATGCTGATTCTGCGACAAAGTGATAGTTTGACAGGGGTAATGACTTGAAAGACGCCTAGAACATGGTAGTAAAGAAGCCATCGAAAGAGGCGAGATCATGCTTGGAGTAGCATTGAACCTGTCTCCTCAGGTGTAGCAGCTACCGCACTGTACCGCCTCCCTCTTTCCGGCCTGTCATGTTGCCAACATCCTAGGCGGAGAGTGGCGGGTAGGAAGCATTCACGAACAGCGCCTCCCGAGGATACACCATTGCGGAAGGATCCCTCGGCGGCTGTGCTCCCTGTGTGTGGCCGAGACTCGAAACGCAAAGTGCCCGTAGCGCAAATCTTGATTGAATTTAGCAAACTAACTGCGCTGACATTAGTGTAAGTCCCCCTTTGGCCAATTACTGAACTTGACCTAGGAGAAGGCAGAGCGGGGGATTGAGAAGAAAAAAAGCAACGCCTTCTCTTTTTTACGTGAATCGAGTGCTGCGTGTCAAATCGTGCCTCGCTCGTTATTTCCCAGTCCAGACGCTTGTGCAGGCTGTCATTATTGTAGAGCGCTCATGCGCCGATCGATACTCCGCCGACCGTGGTACTGTGAGAACCCAGATGCGGCATTGCAATTGAAAGTGAGGGGACATCGAAACGGCGTCGGGCGCGGGCGCTGGCGGTTACAAAAGGGTCTCGGGATGTTTACATGCAATTTATGGCCTCCATTTAATGCTGAGGAACTCTCAGACCACGAACTGTGGAAACCATTCCACGTGTAGACGTGCCATATCCGAGCTAGACG
Source organism: Pseudomonodictys pantanalensis (assembly GCA_019022785.1). Classification (NCBI taxonomy): domain Eukaryota; kingdom Fungi; phylum Ascomycota; class Dothideomycetes; order Pleosporales; family Parabambusicolaceae; genus Pseudomonodictys; species Pseudomonodictys pantanalensis. Next base: position 12,678 of record JAFHBV010001109.1, read on the forward strand.
CGGTGCCCACTACACGATCACCGATAACGGGGAGCGGGCGCGTCTTATCGAGATGTGGGCTTAGGCGCTGATCCTCCTCGAATTATGCGAGAGGACCAAAGGAAATGTCTTGGGTAACATGCAGCAACATAGGAGATTTCTTTTGCTCGAAGCTGTGAAGATGGCGTGGACGCGTATGAAGGTGTGGCCGCTCCCTGCTAGTGACACTGATTTAAGCCGCTTTTGGCGACATACCTGCGGTCGTCCTCCAAAGCCGTAGCCTTCCTCATGGCTGAACTTTCTGTGTGGACCGCATACGAGGTTGACGTGGTTGGCTGAGAGTGGATCTTTCTGCTAGTATCACTTGCCTAATGTATATCCGAAGAATCCGGGCTGTTGGAAGATTGACGGCTGATCTAACAGCGCACATGCAGGGCCGAAGTGCGAGAAGCCTGATAGCGCAAGGGGCGAACTCCCACCATCGTCCCCTAGGGCTGTTGCAAGGTTCCGCTGATGTACGTTCCGCGACGTCGAAGGGATGCGGACTCAAATCCCGACAATCCAATGTGTCCCTCAAGCCCTGGTGATAATGTGACACCTGGATGGCCAGCGGTGACATGTGTTGCGCTTCATATGGACCTTTACTCGTAGTAGTTTTCCAGAAGCCGCAGGTGCCGGGAGCTGCTCCGTGCACAGAGAGGTCGACTTCTGTGCTATGAGATGCTGCCCTCCAGCATGCCCTTATACACGATTGGATCGGCCAAAGTCTCCGAACCAAGTATTCGAAAACATTTGGCATATGAAAGGTCAAATGTGGGTGATCGCCTGCTTCGTTGGCAACAGTAAGGATGATCCGGAAGGCCCATGTCGTCGTGTGTTTGCTACCAGGCTCCCGAATCAGCGCACCTGTGACGAAGGGCGCCTTCAACGATACTGATCGTCCGGCTATACCATTGAACAGGACATGGGCTGAGGATCGGCTCACAGACCAAGGTGTGCACCCCCAAGGTCGAATTTGGGTCACTCGACCCTAAACAGGGTGGCTATTTGACGCAACCTAGACGAGACGATCCGCCGCTTGAGTAATCGAGCCTATGCTGTAGTGGCCTGAGACTCACTACAACACTTCGCCAAGCTCTCTGGTCCCTAGCCCGGAGACATTGAATGATCGTGCCTTAGTCCATCCCCGCACGGCGTGTACGGGTGGGCAAAAATGATGTACTAGGCATCCATGGCTGGCGCCCAAGTCCGTCACCCAGGCTCTCGGGTCAACATTACTCTGACTGTCTGCAGGAATAAAATGCTTTTGAGACGATAAGAGACTCGAGCTTCTCTTATTGGCGTCTCAAATCTTAGCTCCAACATAACCGTTCTTCCACTGGCCAGCGCTCCGCAGCCGACGGGCATGGGAATGGGCGATTTTGCAATGAATGAAAGTAACAGTAACTGTATGCCGTAACCGCTTCGATATGCCAGTGTGACTTCATGCACTATGGAGTTAGCGATATTCCAAAAGTGGCATTGTCCGTACCGCTTACCGCGATTCCGTTGGTTGCAACGAGTGGCAATAGGCACATCAGTTCCCGGGACAGGTCGACTCTGACACAACCAGAGACGATACGTCAAAATAGGATAAATATCGTTCACCTGCATGGGAGGATGCGCCTGAAGCCACTGACTCCGATAACGAATGTGCGTCAACACATGACGGGGAGCGTGCATCAGAGCTGCTCACTTCTTTGTAAGTTTCCTCCCGAGTATAAATACACCACCCGGCTTCAACTTGGAGCAACGTGCGTTCTCCCTGATTCTGATTATCGAATACCACAACCCTAGCTCCGTCGAAGGATCCAAGGACACAGAACCCGAGCCATGAGCATCCCCCCTCTTGCCCAGAGCGAGAGCAAGGCGACACTCTTTGCCCGCCTGGGATTAAGTGGCCATAGCGGTGAACAGATCCACAGGTTGCTTTTGGTAGGGATTGAAAACCAACGTTGAGATTGCCGCTTACTTGTTCGTAAAGCAGGAAGCATCCGCCGGAAGGGATCGACTGAGCCAAAATTGGGACGGCCTCACCGGAGAGTCGCAGCGGGATCCGAATGTCTGCACGCCGTATAAGTGGGACCAGCTCCAGGAAACAGCTAGGCACAAGGAGATTCTCTGCATTGTGCAGCATGCTGGAGCCCACACGCGACCGTACTATGAGATGGGTCGTCATGGCAGAATCCCGGGCCAGGAAGAAAACTGGGTGGCCCAGTGGTATCTGTGGCACAGCTTCCGCTACCGTGACAACAGAGACAACCGGCAAAGGCAATCTCCTGTTCCTCCTCCACCTCCTGTTGGTATGATGCCTCTAGGTCATTGGTATGTCCTGAGATCAAAGAAGCTAACGTAATACAGTTGAGCCTCCATATACTGGTGGACCTCCGCAGCGCTTCTGGGATGCGCAGAGAAACGAATGGCGATATCAAGCTCAGTCCGCCTATCCGCAATGATTCGGATCCGTCGGTCAGTCATGGCGATGATGGATGGGCTTTAGTGGATCTTCGACGGTGTCTCAACCTGTAGATGTGGTACGCCCGAGGGACCCTGCAGGGAAAGTTCAATCTGGGCAGCCTGTTGCGTGCCAATGTCGGAGATGCCTATAAGGCCTCACCTTTACTGACAAGCCACTGGTTGAACAGTTCCTGCTCTTTTTCTTGTAGGCCGGTGCTATTTCGGTATCCTGTCAATCGTTCTAGCTCTTTCGTCTTGTTATTCGTTTCGGTTGGGTGCATCGTATTCATAGCCCTTTCCCCCACAAGACGCGGATGTTTTTCAACCTCACATACACCGAATTCAATCCCACAGATGTGACTGTACCGCCCAAAGTAAAGGCTGATGTGACGAGAGGATGTAAGCGGGATGGTGTGAAGGTAAGTGAAACTACGTACCCTAGTAGTCGTTGGCCAGGTGGGGCCTGAGCGTTGGTTCCGGAAGCTACGACGGAACCGAAATGACTGGCACTTATCAGATCCTCCTCTACCAACTTTCTGGGTACATCAAACCAGGTCGCGCGGGTACCGTACCGTACCGCACCCGAATGCAAAGAAACGGCATGAGAGGCATTTGGGGCAGGCAAGACGTAAAGCGACGAGGCGGACGGCAAGTTATCACACACATGGTGTACAAACAAGGCCCCCCACATCTATGAAGCACCTTGACACAATTTATCCTTGAAACCTGGTTCTGAGCGGCCTCGATGTCGGATCACGCTCGCTTCACAGACGCTCCACGCAGATCTGTGCGGTTTAGCGAGAGCCACCGATCGCCGCAGCAGACCCTTTACACTAACAAGCAATTCGCTGTCTACGTCAGCTGTTGGATAGCTAGCTCTTTGCTATAACTTCCTCCTGCTCAGTGGTAGAAGTTAAGTCGTGGTGCTGCAGAATGCCGACCTAGATGATTTCAGTGCCGTATTCATGGGACCTAAGTGGGGCTGGACCCTGAGAAGCACCAAACATGGTAGCCGTGAGTAATTCGATAACGAGCAGGGGCTGCATATATAACTGCTTCATTTTCAAAGAGAGAGAGAGAGAGAGAGAGTAGCCGAGGAGATACCTGAGATATCGGATGAGGATACATGTGCTACGACCGCAAGTTGTGGGTGTAGTATGCCTATTTGGGCGATTGATCTCCGGGACCCTGGAACTCCGACAACGCCTCGCTATGCAGAAAGAAAGGATTGACACACGATCTAGAGGCGCGCGTCACTATTTGCCCATCGCCTACTAAACTTTTGGTCGAGAGCCAAGTTTCATTGCCGTCAGTACCGGATGCCGAATTAAACTTGTTGTACTGCACGGTTCGCACTGACTCGCGTGTTAAGAGGTGGCCAAAACGATGTCGTCACGCAACACGCCCTCCTCAAGCAACACCCAACTGATTCGCGCGTCGCATCTGCTCTTTCAAAGAAGCATCGAACTGTTGCCTGGCAGTCCGAATAGCTCTTGTAAGCGGCTCAACCATCTCATTGACGGCCTTCGCTCCGCCCTTGATGCTGTTTGGATCGAACCTTCGCTTCTTATTCGTGCGTTGGGTATACGCTTCGTTCTCACTCTTCAACTTCTCCACCTTCGCCGCGCGTTCAGCTTCAGCAGTATCAGCGACCGCTTTAATTCTGTCCATCGACTTCTTCAACGTCTCGGAGAGATCGTGAACCTCCTTGGCGCGGTCGGGGTCTCCAGAATAGTAAACAGCCCAGAAGTAGTGGAGAAATTCCACCGTAGTGTTGTGGGTCATGACCAGATTGTCGAATACTTGCTCCGACAGGCCTAGCTTGACGGCTTGTTCGCTTGACGGGGCCGACTGCGAGTGGAGAAAGTCATCATTGTGCAAATGTCGTTTTCTGATGGCTTGGATGATCTGCGAAGTCGCAGCTTTTCGTGAAGATCTATTTCCGACCCTTGATTTCTTTGCGGCAGACTCTTCCTCACTGCTGCTGCCATCGTGGACACCAATCGAAGCTTGGAGATCGACTCCGCCGTTGCCTCCGTCACCGGCTGCGAGGGACTTGAAGTCTTTTCGTAAGGTGGAGAGGACTTGGGCAGGTGTACGTTTTGCATATGCAGCAGCACTGCTCGAGCTGTGCACACCTTGTCCTGCGGAGAAGAATTGGCCTTGGTCTTGTACCTTTAATATGATGCGGTTGTCTTCAGCAGCCCGCTGTAAGTCACGAAGTTGCAACTCTCGGTAAGTCTCCTCATCAACGCCGGTGGGAGCGTGCTTGTCCCCATCGGAAGGCGGGACTTCTGCCATCATCTTCTCACTCATCCGATTGAGAACCCGCAGAATAGGTACCTTCTCATGATTGTTCGGGCGCATCGTCATATCGGGCCGGTTTCCGAGACGTTGACTGTGATTCTGCTCATTGCCTTCCACATCGATGAAGTGGGGAACAGTAGACAATTCTAAATGGCGGGCGTTATCAGCATCGTCGCCGAGGTTCAGGTACTTGTCCATCTTTGGATCAAGCGGATCATTGTCGGTGATCTTTTCGCCTCGTAATTTCTTGACAAGTCTACTGTGGAAGAAACGGGACCAAAAGTCACCCTCACTCAGAGGCGGGACGTTCTCATTGTACACTTTCTTGACCAGAGGATGTTGAGTGAAGATCAACTGGATTTGCTCCTTGCTCATGTTGAGCTTGAATTGGCCACCCTCGTTCCTTGGCTTTACCACAGACAGGACATTGTACGTGCCGGCACCTTGAGACTTCTCGGCAGCGTGGGAGCGGAGTAGATGGAGCCTCGTTGCCCAGAATTGATTTGAAAACTGCATGATTGTAATGTTGTCCGGCTTATCTCGGAGCGCCTGGTCGAAGCGTTGACGGAGGGCTGGGCTGGAGTTGAGCAACGAGCGCTGAAGCTCAGTATCGCCCATTAGCGTGGTGTCGTCGTAGGTTTCATCCTTTGACTTTGGCGGTGCAACCGTCGCCTGGGCTATTGCCATTGCGGAAGGAGCACCTCCACCATCGACCACGGGGGGCGCTTTTGCCTTTGCTGCCTCTATCCATTTCCTGAGCAAGCCGGTTATGGTCTGCTGGTCGTCGCGGGCGGCGGCGGAGGTGAAGGTGAACGGATACGCTTCGCTCGAATCTGAGGATGGCTTCTGGATTTGTATTTTTATAGAGGCTCTAGCGGAACCGGCCGGCGTCTGCTGGAGATCTAACGGCCAATGCGTTAACAAGCTTCATGACGGTAAATTGAGAACGCCGAAGACATACTGGTGATGTCAGCTATGGCAAGCTCCAGGACGGCCTCCCCGCTATTCGACCTCCAGGCCACGGTCTTGCCGTCAGCAGAGACACGGAGCTTGCCATCCTGTTTCTTGTATTGTGCGGCAGCTTCCGACATGCTGTGCGGGGAGGGAGACGGCTATGAGGCAACGGTCCAGAGAACAACGCGAGATGTGAGAAAGCGCGTCTGGTGCACGGACCTTACGCTAGTCCCCATGCGTACTGCATATGGAAACTCAGTGCCTCCGTGTGGATTTCACGAAGCAACGGAGCCTGTGGATGGTTTGTAAGCCCATGTGCGGCACCTGGACGCAGGTGTCAAAGCTAAAGGTGAAAGAAATTTGTAGCTTGCTATGGTCCTCGGGTCATATCGTATGGCTCACCGAGATGCAGATTTTACCTGTTATGTTGAGCGCCGAAGGTACCTATAACAACGGCATGTTGAATGATGTGGATAGAACAGGATACCCGTAGCAGCCACGGTAGTAAAGTCGTAGGGAGTGTGCGTCTAGTGCGAGTAGAATTCGGGAGATAAAGACAGGCATACAAAATCTTGGAAACCGCATTACTTCCCGGGCAGACTACTACCAATTCCAACTCGTCCTTTGGCCCACAAAATGCCTCGGTACTGATCTCACGGAAAAGCACTCGAGCCATGTAATTGTGCGGTTAGCTGTGGGTGACAGACGATGCAACAACGTCACCTGCCAAACCCTCGTGAATGTCCACTGTGGCCCGTCACATCCGTCGCTGTTACCTAAACATTAGAATGCCGGCGATCGGATTGGTCGGAATACCACGACTGCCGCTGGGCGTGCGAATAGTGATGTAGTTGTGCGGCTGTGGCAGGCCCCCTCTTCCCATAGTGCCCAGAGAAATATTTGCGGGCATGGGCAGTGCGGGAGAAGTCAAGGCGATAACGAGTGCCCAGAGATGCTCTGCAGCATCGAGACAAGAAACAAGAAATTGCATCGCATCCCGGAACTGGCTGCAGACGAGAGTGTTTTGAGGCATTTCCGGCCGGCGAGTCCGCAGCGCCTGTGGCAGAGGTCACTAGCCACGGAAGCTAAGCCCCAAACACCCGCCTCTGAGCGCATGCTTGTCCTCCTGGCCTCTACTTCTGCTGCTGCACACTGCTTACACAGAAGTCTCCTCTTCTGTTCCCCCGATAGCCGTCGAATGTGCTCCAGCGCACCCTCTTCATCGCTATCCGCCTGATTCACCATGTTGCGCCTCTCGTTGCGCTGCTCCCGACAGCTCCAGAGCTGCTCGGCGCGAGCAAGCTTCTCCACCGTCGCCCCAACGCCCCCGAGGACAGCCATCACTGCAAGTCGCAGGCCGCTTGCCCTGTCTGCACAGCGCGAGCAGCGCCGGAGATATGCCCTCGCCGCCGAGGATACCGACAAGGGCGTGGTATGTGCTCCGTCCATCCGAGGTCAGAAACTTTTGGGCAGCATAGCTAACAGTGACGGCGCCAGGACCCCAACGACTCGTTCCTCCAGGGGAACACGGCCAATTATGTCGACGAGATGTACATGCAATGGAAGCGCGACCCCTCGAGCGTCCACATCTCATGGCAGGTCTACTTCCGCAACATGGAGTCTGGCGACATGCCCGTCTCCCAGGCCTTCCAACCCCCTCCCACCATCATGCCCACCCCGCACGGGGGAATCGGTCCCGATTTCAAGCCTGGGCTGGGTATGAGTGTAGGCGAGGGTTCCGACGTCATGAACCATCTGAAAGTCCAGCTGCTTGTCCGCGCATACCAGGCTCGAGGCCACCACAAGGCGAGAATCGATCCGCTCGGCATCCGCTCCGAAGCCCATGCATTCGGATACAACAAACCCAAAGAGCTGGAGCTCTCGCACTACAACTTTAGCGAGAAAGACTTGAATCAGGAATTCGAGCTTGGACCCGGTATCTTGCCCCGCTTCAAGAGTGAGAGCCGGAAAAAGATGACCTTGAGGGACATCATCGACGCCTGCGAGCGCTTGTACTGCGGCTCGTACGGTATCGAGTACATCCATATTCCTGATCGAGAGCAGTGCGATTGGCTCCGTGAGCGCGTCGAGATCCCCCAACCTTACAAATACTCCGTCGACGAGAAACGACGCATTTTGGATCGCTTGATCTGGGGCACCAACTTCGAGGCTTTCTTGGCTACAAAATACCCCAACGACAAGCGTTTTGGACTAGAGGGCGGAGAGAGCTTGATTCCCGGTATGAAGGCTCTTATCGACCGCAGTGTTGATTACGGGGTTAAAGACATCGTCATCGGCATGCCCCATCGTGGTCGCCTCAACGTCCTCAGCAATGTCGTCAGGAAACCGAACGAGTCAATTTTCAGTGAGTTCGCCGGATCTGCGGAACCCGGTGACGAGGGTTCTGGTGATGTCAAATATCATCTGGGTATGAACTTTGAGCGCCCGACACCGTCTGGAAAGCGTGTGCAACTCTCTCTAGTTGCCAACCCTTCCCATTTGGAGGCAGAAGATCCCGTTGTGCTAGGCAAGACTCGCGCTATCCTGCACTACAACAATGACGAACAGGAGGCCCGCACTGCTATGGGCGTCTTGCTTCACGGTGACGCTGCCTTTGCTGGCCAGGGCGTTGTGTACGAAACCATGGGCTTCCACTCCCTGCCCAGCTACCACACTGGAGGCACCATCCACCTTGTTGTGAACAACCAGATTGGTTTCACCACAGATCCGCGCTTTGCTCGTTCGACCCCATACTGTTCCGATATTGCAAAGGCTATCGATGCACCGGTATTCCACGTCAACGGTGATGACGTGGAAGCGTTCAATTTCGTCTGCCAGCTGGCCGCTGATTTCCGTGCCGAGTTCAAGAAGGACGTGGTTATCGATATGGTTTGCTACCGCAAACAAGGACACAACGAGACGGACCAGCCATTTTTTACGCAGCCACTCATGTACAAGAGGATTGCGGAACATCCGCCGGCATTGGATATCTACGTCAACAAGCTCCTGGAAGAGAAGACTTTTACGAAGGAGGATATCGACGAGCACAAGGCCTGGGTCTGGGGCATGCTAGAAGAGAGCTTCAACCGCAGCAAAGACTATCAGCCAACTGCGAAGGAGTGGCTGACGTCCGCATGGAACGGCTTCAAGTCGCCTAAGGAACTTGCGACTGAAGTGCTACCTCATTTGCCCACCGCTATCGAGGAGTCCACCCTGAAACACATTGGGGAGGCAATAGGGAACGCCCCCGAGGATTTCACCGTGCATCGCAACTTGAAGCGTATTCTCGCTGGGCGCACGAAGACCGTTGTCGATGGTAAGAACATCGATATGGCCACCGCCGAAGCTTTGGCATTTGGTAGTCTCTGCATGGAAGGCCACCACGTGCGAGTCTCTGGCCAGGATGTGGAGCGTGGTACATTCTCGCAGCGCCACGCAGTGCTACACGATCAAGAGACCGAGAAGACTTGGACGCCGCTACAACATCTCAGCGAGGACCAAGCGACGTTCGTTATCTCTAACTCGTCTCTTAGTGAGTTCGGAGTGTAAGTGTCAAGCCATTCACACCAGAAACCTTACTAATGAGATGCAGGCTTGGCTTTGAATACGGATACTCACTGTCGTCGCCCAACGCTCTAGTCATGTGGGAGGCGCAGTTTGGTGACTTCGCCAACAATGCCCAGTGCATCATTGACCAGTTCATCGCCTCCGGTGAGGTCAAGTGGCTCCAGCGATCCGGTCTCGTAATGAGCTTACCTCACGGCTACGACGGACAAGGCCCCGAGCATTCTTCTGGGCGTATGGAACGTTACCTGCAGCTTTGCAACGAGGATCCCCGTGTATTTCCCTCGGAAGAGAAGCTTGATCGCCAACACCAGGACTGCAATATGCAGATTGCCTACCTCACGAAGCCTTCCAATGTCTTCCACGTTCTCAGGAGGCAGATGAACCGACAGTTCCGCAAGCCGCTCATCCTTTTCTTCTCCAAGTCTTTGCTGCGTCATCCGCTTGCTCGGTCCAACATTGAAGAGTTCACAGGCGAGTCACACTTCCAGTGGATCATTCCGGACCCCGCCCACGAGACTGGAGACATTGGCTCGCACGAGGAAATCAAGCGCGTTATTCTTTGCACTGGACAGGTGTACGCGGCTTTGGTCAAGGATCGCCAGGCTCGGGAGCTTAAGGACGTTGCCATCACGCGCATTGAGCAGCTACACCCCTTCCCGTGGCAACAACTGAAAGAGAACCTCGACTCCTATCCCAATGCCCAAAACATTATCTGGTGCCAGGAAGAGCCCCTAAACGCTGGTGCTTGGAGCTTCACACAGCCTAGGATCGAGACTCTGCTGAACCAGACCGAGCACCACAACAGGAGACACGTCATGTATGCGGGACGCAACCCAAGTGCCTCTGTCGCCACAGGTCTGAAGGCCTCTCACCAAAAGGAGGAGAAGGATCTGTTGGAGATGGCTTTCACTGTAAAGCAGGACAAGTTAAAGGGAGAGTAAATCCGCACATGAAGTCGGATGGATGTAGGATAAGCCAGAGCGAGCTTTTTTTAGGTTCACGGTGTATCTTTCCTCTTTTCAAGATTCATGTTTGCATGCCCTATTCCCGTTACAGTTTCAGCAGGTACTTGGGTCGTTCTGCTGTCCACACCAGAGGCAACAGGGGCTCTCCTACCAATACATTTTGCATCAATAGGGAGTGTATGTATATGATCGGGTGTAGCATAAAAGTCTGTTTCGTGTTGTTTGTGCGCGGCTCCGCATGTACGCGTCCGTATCTGGCCGTGGGGTATAGTGCTTGTTTCGGTGGAAGGCAAGCCGAGCTATCTGAGGGCTGCTGCTGGCGGATAAACTCCTTGCGCGCCACGTTCTCGGGCCTGAAAAGCTTCCGAATGGAGTTGTGAGCCATTTGCGCTCTCCATCAGCTTCTTCGTAGCCAGAGATCCCTTCTGGTAAGCATGTGCATCAGGGTCATTATGGAATAGCACTGGATGCATATAACATATCACACCAGCAACTGGACACATGAAGCTACCTGAAGAAGCATCGAGTGGGACGCGATACTCCTAGAAGCTTTCAAGCGTGGCCTCTTGGGGACTTCGTTGTGGAGCAGCTCATGGAACGATAATAAATCCGCGGTCCGGAAGAATTCGGAACGTTCCCGCGCGTTGTAGGAAAACGCGCCCCGCATCGCTTCCGGGCCCCTCGTCGTCATCGCTTCGGCATCTTCACAAGCTACAACAAAGCAGATGACGGCGTTGCGATCAGCAATCAGAATGGCTGCGGCGTGCTCGGCTGATCACAATCCAGCTTCTTTCAGCTTCTCGTTACTCCGTACCTGAAGTTTGACACATCGGAAACCCGCTCGTGACCACCAATGCCACTGCCGAGGGCAACTGTATCCAACCACTGAGACTCGCAAGGAAATACCGACAGCTCCTCCGCGTGCCCGATTCTAGCCATTTGGACCCATATCTTAGTTTCAGAAGAAGTCGTACTTCTTCCGCTGCTATAGGGAACTGCGATTGCGTCTCACATTCCACACCTCATTCCTTTCCGTCCCGGTCCGTTGCAGCATCGTAGCGTCACCGCCCTCAGACCACCAAGCTCGAGACAATGAACGGCAACAGCAGCGGCGAAGGCGGTGCGGTGGGAAAGGAGGCGATCAACACTGATATCATCACCTTGACAAGATTCCTCACGGAAGAACAGGCGAAGCACAAGGAGGCTACGGGAGACTTCACGTACGCCGTCAACAAGAGACCGTTGCCAGAGGACATGTTTGACTAATGATTGCCTAGGCTACTCTGCCATGCTCTACAATTCGCGTTCAAGAGTATCTCGTATTACATTCGACGGTCAACCCTGATCAACGTACGCGAAGAGTATACAAACCAGCTTCTGGGTATGAATGCTAACGACAACGCAAGCTCACCGGTCTCGCAGGAGCCTCAAACGCAACAGGTGACGACCAGAAGAAACTCGATGTAATCGGCAATGACTTCTTCATCTCGGCCATGCGCTCCTGCGCCCGTGTGCGCCTCCTCGTCTCCGAAGAAGAGGACGAATGCATCATCTTCAACGAGCACCCGCAAGCTCGATACGCAGTAGCGTGCGACCCCATCGACGGCTCCTCCAACCTTGACGCCGGTGTCTCCGTCGGCACCATCTTCTCGATATTCAAGCTCAGCGACGACGCAAAGGGCACAAAGGAGGATATCCTGAAGCCGGGCACCGAGATGGTGGCCTCAGGCTTCACCATGTACGGCGCCTCGGCACAGCTCGTTATTACGATGAAGGGCGGCGCGGTGAACGGTTTCACGCTGGACAACAACTTCGGCGAGTTCATCTTGACGCATCCCAATATGCGTATTCCGAAGAAGCGCGCGATCTATTCGGTTAATGAGGGGAACTCGTTGTACTGGGAAGAACCTGTCAAGGAGTATATCAATAACCTCAAGTATCCCAGCGAGGGCGGCAAGCCGTACAGCGCTAGGTACATTGGGTCCATGGTGGCAGATGCCTACCGGACGCTGCTGTATGGCGGTATTTTTGCGTACCCGGCGGACAAGAAGAGCCCCAAGGGCAAGCTGCGGATCCTGTACGAGTGCGCGCCAATGGCCATGGTCTTTGAGAACGGTGAGTGTTGTCTGTTTGCCTTCGAGTAAGACGTCGCTGACACGCCTGCAGCTGGTGGACTGGCAGTCAACAGCCGCATGAAGCGCATGCTGGAAGTCGTGCCCGAACACATCCACGATCGAAGCGGTATTTTCCTCGGCAGCGAAGCCGAAGTGCAAAAGGTAATTGATGTGCATGCGAAGCATCAAAAGTAGAGCGTCATTGTGTTGTTGGTTGCTAGCGGCGTGGTGCCTATGGAGAGGGAATATGACAACTGTTAAGCATTTGGAATACAAGGTACACGCCTCTTCCATATTGTACGTTACCAAATATGAAGCGGAAACTCGGCGTTCCATATTGCAACGCTGCGGTGCGGGCCGATTTGTGATATACTCGGCGCACTGTCTTGGATGTATTCTCCACAAACGTTCGACTACGCCGCGGTGCCGCCGCGACGTTGGTGCCCATTTACCAACGTGATGGAGTGCTATCCGGGGAACCCAGTATGTGTGTCTCATGCACGAAATGCGACGTGGAAGCAGTACGCAGCCTGAGCGCTGCATGCGGGCCTATGTCCGTACCTTGTACCGACACCACTTCTGCGGCCTCTGTTGATCCTTCGAGGGGTTATCGGTGAAGCTGATGGACGACACCACCAAGTGTCGTCCACATCAACAACACGGCACGGGAGAGCCACTGAGGCGTCTTATATTCTTATGAGCGTTGCCCTCTGCCCGATGTTGCCTATTATACGCACGTATAGGCCGAGAGACACGGTGGTGCTTACCGATGGTCTCAAATCCTCCGTGTGCCTCGTGTGCCGCACCACCAACAGAGTACCCACGGGCAGCGGGTGAACTGTAGTTAGCACGGTGGAGTATCTTTAGCTGATCGGTCTGTGACTACACTACACGTGCCACAGGGTGTTTGTGACCGGAGCCGGGCCCGCGGAAAATGCATTGATTTGCGTGGTTCCAGAATGTGTGTTGTGGCGATCGAGCCGCTTTCGACAAAGGACTGTCTGTTGGAACGGTGTGCTATTTCTGGGGTTTCTCGCTAACGAACACGGCCTGATTCCGCGTGCATTTTTCGGATGGTTCGATACCAAGAGGGATTATTCCTGGGGGTACTGGACTGAGAAGTCTGGTGTGCGTTCTGCTGGCCACGGATATAGAGAGCTAGTCATGAGACACCGAGTAGATGAAAAACGTCGGGGCATTCGAGGCTGGGGGCTGGGATTGATATTGCGGCAAAAGCTGTGCTACTCACGACGCCGAGGCTGCCCACGCCGGCGAGGGGGAGGAGTGAATGCACGGACCACGAGATGTATTCATAGCCGCCGAGCTCAATCGATCAGACAGGGATGCTGCATGCTGTCCCTGCTTGTCACCACCGGATAGCGCCCGTTATTCGCTGGAGGGCCTCCACCGGGTTAGCCACCTCTCCAGACATGATGCCAAACGGGCTAGGCGGACTGCGGGCCTCTGGTCGAAGGCCCGCTGCAAATCCTCGAGCCCGGATCAACGCTCGTGCTGGGCGAGCAGACAGCGAATCGAGGCTCCCATGGCAGCGCTCGCCATCACTCCCACCTCGTCGCGGCCACCAATATGCAGCGTGCCCCGGCGCATCTTGTTGCTTTTGCGGGCCTCTTGCGTCCCCGGAAGGTGACCAACGTACCTTAATCCTCTGCACCACAACCGTCCCGTAGACTGGATTCGTCGTGCGACTCGCTGGAGCCGCTGGAGGCTTTGGCGACAAGCCCTATCGTATCATAGTACGGCCACAGCAGGCAGACCGCGAACGGCCACGGCACAGAACGCCATGTCGTCGTCCGAACATGACTACATGGTGCCGCGCTCTCCTCTGCTCCCCCCTCCGCCTCCACCACCCCCGCTGTCGCCGCGCTCTGCTGCCCAGGCCCCGACACAGGCACAGCAGATCTCTCCCCTCAGGCGCATCGCGGTGCAACCTCCCATCATAACAACGGCCCTCGCACCGCCGCAAGGAGCGCCCTTTCTGCATGGCACCACGCCTGCGAGCGCGACTTCTTTAAGCGTGCCCTTCTCGCCCTACGCGCCCTCGCCCTCGACCTATGCTGCTTCGCCAGTGCCAGCTTCTCCGATGGCCATGAGGAACCCGACCTCGGTGCCCTACAATCCTCAGCAATGGGGACGCAATGGGCCGGTCAGTGGGCAGTATGTCCCCCATTCGGCGAACCATACGCCGGTAGCGACGAGTCGTCCGCATGACGTTACGGGCATGGAAGGTATGTGACTTTTTCTTCGACGTGTTCGCCAGTTGCATGGGGTGGTTCACACCTGGCTCGATGCTCAATTGCGACCCCCAGGCAGCTGCGAGGTGGTCTGCTCTTTCCTCCTATACTAGATCCGACTACCTTCCCTGAGCAACCCTATACTAACACACCTAGCTTCCATGCCCTCTCCCCCGCCGCCATACTCTCCAGGTCAAAATCAGAACATATCACAGAACCTGAGCTCGTCGCCGCACCCGTCAAGCCACCCGTCAACTCATTCGTCGAGCAATGCCTATGCTGCGAACCATCCACCGCCTCCACCTCCACCTCCTCCCTCCGACTATGCGCCATCGCCGGTATCTCGCCCTGTATCAGGGTTCATCAGCCGACCTGGATCGATGATAATACCTACCAGCGCGACGAGTGTGACTTCGAATCCTCAGTTTCCTCCGCCTCCTCCAGCAACTGGGAAACGGTCCGTGTCGCGAGATAAGATCGCGTCCAAATTCGGTCTCTCTTCATTTCGCTCGAGAAACTCAGAAAGTCCTGGGCCCAGCAACATTGAGAACTTGCGTCTCAACACGACGGAGGCACTCCAACGTGCTCCTGCTTCGCCTGGGCTGGTCGGACCGCGTGCTTCGCAGCAGTAGGTTTCCTTCTCGTATTCTCGCTAGTCACTTGTTAATCCCCAGCAGATATCTATCGAACGTGTTCCCAGAGCGTCGATGGAGTCCCGACTCTCAGTCCCCAATACGGGCACCAGGCTCCCGACGAGCTGCATCGGCCGGCATACTGCCCTCAGAATCGCGAACACCAGTGGATGAGCCTTCCAATCCTCCCCAGTGGGAGGCGGGTAGGGCACTACCTCCGCCACCCCCAGGCCCCCCACCAAGCGGATCGAGGTCTCAGAGCTTGGGACGTGGTATGGACTCAAGTGCCAATGTCAACCGACAATCTGTCCACCTCCCTGCACCTCCCACTAGACGACCAGGACAAAGTACTTTGACGCCAATTCCTCCCACCCCAATCGGTTGGCAGGAAGAACAAGTCAGGAACCGCTCCAGGTCGCCAGCTGTTCATGGGCTTCACCTAGACACAAGCCCGCAGGTCATTCGCCTACCAGACCGGCCTCCACAGGCTGCGGAAAGCGAAAATACGTCAATAGCCTCTGGACCCACAGCATCCACATCGCAATCGAGTGGCACGCTCTATCGCAGCCCGCCGAGCGACCATAATGCTCGAGGCATTCGGGAAAGGAGGAGCGAGAGTCGCGCTGCTCGCGAACGGGCTGAGTCAAGCAACAATCCTTGGGCACAAGACTTGGAAGCTGCCTCCGCAAAGCCGGCCGATCTGGTGTTGGGAAGCCCCGATGGTGGCCTAGCCCGCCGAGGCGCTGTGACGAAGCATACTCCACGCAGTGGTGGGGTTGTTCGCTCTCCAAGAAGTTCACAGCTGATGGATGAGCCTGGCTCCTCTCACTCCACGCCAAGATTAGACTCTTACAGTAGAGTTGCGTCAAGCTCCGCTCCTACGCCGCCTTTCTCGCCAGGTACGGATACTTTCGATCATTATCACCCTAAAAAGCCTCCAACGTCAATTCCTCCCAAAGCTCTCCCTACTCCTCCTCTCCGCTATCATGGCGACGATCGTGGAGCAGCCCTGACTGACGAATCAGGGGCGGTGAATCGGTCCTCCTCGAAGACTTCAGACGTTTCCGATATGAAGCCTGAACCATCTTCATCGAGCACACCAAGACCAATATATACCGATCAATTTGCCCACGCAGCAATAGAACGCCATCGACAATTCATTGAAAAAGAAGTCGCTGCACAGTCAGACCAAGACCGGTTGGAGCTGTTTGCGGAATTCATCGTAGCCGAATCGAGATTGCGGCGGGACCGCTATTCGACAGCGTTCGATGCGATGGCAAGCGATATCCTAGATCTGACGAGAGATTTGTGGAGGTCATATGGCAGCACCGGGCGGAGGTCCGTCACTCCCAGCGCCCAAAGCGCTTCCGTGATTCCCAGTGGAAGAAGGTCCCAGGCATCGACCGCTGGAGAGTCTCCGGATACAAGGTTTTCCACTTCAGTACCTACCACTGCGGCTAGTCCAACACCCTCGGTCGCGAACTTCACCCCTTCAACTGAGCCTGCGTCTCCCTCCAGTGCGTCTAGCCAAAGACAACGCGACGCGTCTTGGAACAATACCAACTACCAACCGGTTCTTTCTCCAATACCGAGTATGGCCATGAGCACTGTGCCTGATGAGGAAGATTCCCGGGGGCGTTCAGCAAGTCGCTGGTGGGAAGCCAGCAATGATGGTGCATCTTCTGGCATTGGCAGCAGGCGATTGGAGAGGAGTAAACGGGAGTCCAAATACATGGGTTTGCCAAAGGAAGCACGTGAGAGCTTGCAGTGGATGGGAGAGCAGGAGTCATCACCCGCGTACCGTGCCGAATCCAGCAGTCGGCCAGCTTATGGACCTGATGAATACCCTCAAGAGAAGGTTGGCCTGCATGAAGGCTCGTCCGGTAAGCAGCCCGTCGCATACTATGCGAACTCTGCTCCCACTACCCCGGATCCAAGGAAGCTGGATGTTTCGAGGTTGGTCACACTGCCACCACCATACCCACGCCATCACCCCGCGGTCAACAACAATCATCCGGATCTGGCGTCGATACGATCTAACTTGCGCAACATGACAGACATTCAGGAAGTTGGAGTAACCAAAGACAAATGGCGGACAAAGATAACCGCCAGGAAAGAGCAGGAGAGTACCTCGCTGGCTGACCGACGATCTCAGCTGCGCTACAACATCCAGGAAAACATACGGAATAGCGTCATGACCTATGGTGACGCTGCAAAAGCCGAAGCTGATTTCGAGACTCGCGAGCAACAGCGCGCACAAGAGCTCGTACAGAACATATTCGACACTTTCCAGACAGAAGTGGCCAATCCTTTGCATGCCATGTTCTGCGAGCGGATAACAAAAGTGACAGCGTCGATGGAGCATCTCAAGGGCCGCTTGTCAAACGACGCACAGGAGCTGGATCCGAATCAGACACAAGAGGAAGGTGATGAGCAGCCTGAGCTGCTGGAAATGCTGACACTACTCAAGTGGCTGTTCGAAGCACGCGAGCAGCTGCACAAAGAGATGTTTGAGCTAGAGGACGAACGAAACGACCTATACAAAGACATCATCGTCCTGCCCTACATCCAGACCAAGAACGCCCAGAAAGTCAAAGAGGCGACCGCTTTCTTCAGCCGAGACGCGCAAGACAGGAAAGTCACCTGGGAGAAGGAGATCCTAAAGCGTTACGAGGACTTCCTGAATGTCATCGAGCAGAACGTCACTCGTGGCGTCGAAGCGCAGCTCTCAGCATTCTGGGATATTGCACCGGGGCTGCTAGCCATCGTACAGAAAGTGCCTCCGCGGCTGCGGGGCTTCGAGGTCTTGATCCCACCGCAAGAGTACGATGAAAGTCCTGTCTACCATGACTTCCCGTTGCAGTACCTCTACAGCCTACTGGCTCATGCCGGGCGCTCCGCATACCAATTCATCGAGTCTCAGACGAACCTTCTCTGCCTCCTGCACGAAGTCAAGACGGGCGTTATGACGGCAGGGTCAAGGTTGCTCGAGACCCAACGGATACTGGAAGGAGAAGACCTCAAGAGCGTGGATGTTGAGATGCGAGCCATCAGGGAGGATGAGGAGCGAAGACTCACCGACGACCTCAAAGAGAAGGTCGGACTAGTCGAGAGTCAGTGGAACGAGGCCCTTGGCAGAGGGTTGTCGGAATGCAAGTCGAGGGTGGAGAACTACCTTGTCGAGCAAGGTGGATGGGATGACAGTCTGAAGGAATGACCGCTATGAAGGAACCACGGAGTCAAAATCTAGTTTGGGGTGGTTTGCATTGTCTGCTGGGTTACATTTTTTTGAGCATCGTAGCATAGATACCCATTCTTAAACCTTGAAATGTTGATTATGGCATTGTTCAGTGTATGATATGCCTGCCGTGACGTCGCTCTCTGATCGCGATGCTGGCTTTGTCTGTCGCTTTCCCTTAAGCTATATGATTTCTCCTAGCTAGCTTGCTTGGTAGCGCTTTTACTTGCAAGGGATACCTCAAAACTGTAGTTGCGTGACCCTCACCAGACTGCGTTCAGGCACCAGAAGTTGCAAGCGCCAGTAGAGCTGCTGCCGCAAGCTCAAGGAGACGACGGGCCTCGAATTCCAAAGCACGCCCCATGTCGTCACTTTCATAGCCACACAGTCACTCTTGCATCCAGGCGCGCGTCTCCTACCGCGAGCCATTGTGCGGGCAGTGTGCCTGCCTCACTCTCATTCACGGCCCGCAACGGCGCTTGCCGGATTGGGGCTAGCGGTGCACGGACGCTCACAGAAATCTTCCACGCACTCATAAGGCCTGCCCTCTGCTATCCCCAAACCCCAAACGCTTAACCACCAACTGCCCCCCACAGCTTCTCCACCGCGGTTCCTCGCTGGATCGTATCATAACAGAAAAGCCACAAAAAAATACAGAAAATCCCAAAAAAATCCGTCGCTGACGACCTCCGCCAATCCTCCGCTCGTCGCCCTCCCAGTCGTTTGCACCGCCGCCGACACACTCCCTCCACCACCACCCTTGCCCCGCAAGCAGAAGCAGCCCAGCGCACGTCTATCTGCTCGCTCGCTGAAGCTGCTAGCCGCTGTTATCTCTGCGCATATCTTTGCTGCAGTTTTTGAGAAGTGGTAGGTCGAGCTCCACTCCCAACTTTTTTTCAGAAGCGAGCGCACCTGCCCGCCGCAACCCTGCGCCTGCCCACCATAAAATTCCAACCATCAAACACCCGCCTAACGCTCTCGCAAGATAGCCAAGATGTCTGCCGAAGTCGCCAACTCCGCCTCGCCCGTCCAGGACGGCGCTCCCGACGCCACCCCCAACGGCACCACCATCAACACCAATGTCGGCGGCGCTCAAGGCGATGCTGGCACGCCCACCTCCGCCGCTCCTTCGGCCCACCCCAACTCGGCCTCGCTCTATGTCGGTGAACTCGACCCCTCCGTCACCGAGGCCATGCTCTTCGAGCTCTTCTCGTCCATCGGCCAGGTCGCCTCGATCCGTGTCTGCCGCGACGCCGTCACTCGTCGTTCGCTGGGCTATGCCTACGTCAACTACAACAGCTCCGACGATGGCGAGAAGGCCCTCGAGGAGCTCAACTATACCGTCATCAAGGGCCGTCCTTGCCGCATCATGTGGTCCCAGCGCGATCCCGCGCTGCGCAAGACGGGTCAGGGCAACGTCTTCATCAAGAACCTCGATCATGCCATTGACAACAAGGCCTTGCACGACACCTTTGCTGCTTTCGGCAACATCTTGAGCTGCAAGGTCGCGCAGGATGAGCAGGGCAACTCCAAGGGCTATGGTTTCGTCCACTACGAGACTGCCGAGTCCGCCAACCAGGCCATCAAGGCCGTCAATGGCATGTTGCTCAATGAGAAGAAGGTATTCGTGGGCCACCACATCCCTAAGAAGGAGCGCATGAGCAAGTTCGAGGAGATGAAGGCCAACTTTACCAACATCTACGTCAAGAACGTCGACCTCGAGGTCACCGACGAGGAGTTCCGGGATCTGTTTGAGAAGTACGGCCAGATTACCTCCGCTTCCCTCGCACGCGACGACCAGGGCAAGAGCCGCGGTTTCGGTTTTGTCAACTACGTCAAGCACGAGGATGCTGCCACTGCCGTAGACTCTCTTCACGACACCGAGTTCCATGGGCAGAAGTTGTACGTCGGTCGCGCCCAGAAGAAGCACGAGCGCGAGGAAGAGCTTCGCAAACAGTACGAGGCTGCCCGCCTCGAGAAACAGACCAAGTACCAGGGCGTCAACCTGTACATCAAGAACCTCGACGATGATATCGACGATGACAAGCTCCGCGAGATGTTCGCTCCTTTCGGCACCATCACCTCCGCCAAGGTCATGCGTGATGCCATGCCTGCCGATCGCGCCGAGACGCCTACCGACGAGAAGAAGGATGAGGATAAGGAAGCCGAGGAAGACAAGAAGGAAGGCTCGGGTGATGAGAAGAAGGAGGAGAAGAAAGACAAGGATAAGGTCACTATCAAGGGTGAGAAGAAGATCCTTGGCAAGAGCAAGGGCTTCGGTTTCGTCTGCTTCAGCAACCCCGATGAGGCCACCAAGGCCGTCACGGAGATGAACCAGAAGATGATGAACGGTAAGCCCCTCTACGTGGCTCTGGCCCAGCGCAAGGAGATCCGCAAGAACCAGCTGGAGGCTACCATCCAGGCTCGTAACCAGATGCGCATGCAACAGCAACAGCAGCAGCAGTTCGGTGCTGTTCCCCAGATGTTCATTGCGCCAGGCCAGCAGCCGATGATGTTCCCTCCTGGACGTGGACAGATGCCTTTCCCTGGTGCCATGCCTGGACAGCAAGGCGGTCGTGGCGGCTTCCCTGGCGGCATGCCAGGCCAGCAGGGTGGGCGTGGCGCTCCGAACGCGCAGCAGATGCCGCCAATGTACATGCCCCCCGGCATGGCTCCCGGTGCTTTCCCGCCAGCCTACATGAACCCTCAATACCTCCAGCTGGCCCAGGCTGCTCAACAAGCTGCATTGGGTGGACGTGGTGCCGGCGCTCGTGGCGCTCCCATGGCTCCTATGCCTGGTATGCCCGCACAGATGGCTGGCATGCCCGGTGTTCGGGGAGGTCAGCAATTCCCTCAGCAAGCTGGTGCCGGCCGTGGCGCCATGCCTCAAGGTCGCCCAGGTCAGGCCCCGATGCCCGGATTCCCTCAAGCTGGTGCCCGTCCTGGCATGTCTTCGCCCAGCGGTATCGACATTGCTGCGCTGAATGCTGCCCCTACCGGCCAGCAGAAGCAGATGCTGGGTGAGGCGCTGTACCCCAAGATCCACGAGATGCAGCCGGAGCTGGCCGGCAAGATCACGGGTATGCTTCTTGAGATGGACAATGCCGAGTTGATCAACCTGTGAGTACATGCGCACTTATTGGACACATGACTTTTACTAATGCTTGTAGTACCTCCGATGACGGTGCTCTCCGTGCCAAGGTTGACGAGGCCATGAATGTCTACGATGAATACGTCAAGAACAAAGAGGGTGAGGGCGAGAAAGATGCCTCCAAAGATGATGTGAAAGATGACAAGGCCTAACTTTCACACTAGCACCGGCCGAGTAGAACTCCCGCCCGGATAACACCTTTCTCGGTTCCCTATTGATGACGGTTCGATGATCTCCCTACGGCGAATGGCGCACGGTTCCTGGTTTACACACACACACACCCCGGACGGCTTACGACTGATTGCACCCAAAAGTTTTGTCGGTTTCTGGATTCGGGTTCACGCTTTCGGACAATCTCTACCTCGCTGAGCGGCACCTGCGCACAAGAGCAATTCACCACGCGAGGATGGTTCGGCCTTCAGCTAGTTTCCCATCCCCTTCTCTTTCCCCACTCCCACTCCTTCATTGGCTGCGGGCTGTGCCCAATCTTTTTGACTATATCGTCATCAAGTTTGGGTACTTTTCTCTCTTTATCATGTATCATAGACGGATTTATGGCCCGCAACGGCTGCGCCATAGGCGGGGTTTCTCCTGACGGCGGATGGGTGTTACACACGAAAGCTTGATACCTGACGGTGGGCTTTTTTTTTCAATCGCTCACGGCCCCCTCGCTTGCGATTATCTTGTGGGGAGAGCGTTTTTTTAATGACGGTCGATGAATATGGTGGATAGCATGGTTGAGCGAGTACATCTTTTCATGTGGTGGCTGACTGATGTGGCGGATAACCTTTGGGTGATTAGCTGCGGAGGGCCGGCGCAACATGGGAGATAGTGGATATGGATACCGGGTTGTGGATGATGATAGTGCAACAGAGTTTCTTCAATCTTCATGTGTGGCCGCGTGTGGTTCAATTGGTGTTCTGAGATGTGAGTGAAGTTGGAAGGCAAGCATAAACGCTCCAATATGTACATCATACCTGGATCTATAACAAAATATTTACATCAACCACGCGTCTCCAAAAAACAACGCAGAAACGAACCGTCTATGCCCCGCTCAGCAACTACGCCAGCCCACTCTAAGCATGTTCAGCATCCACCCACCTCGTTGAAGTAACCGTCTTCGAAGTCCCCGACGGCGACTTGAAGGTAATCGTATTATCAGCATTGATCACAATAATCGTGACCTTGTCTGCATCCTCATCCCTCAAAATATGCTGCTTAAACCCGGCCGTAGACTCATTATTGAACATCTCTTTACACAGGACCTTCGCCACAACTTGCGCCGCCTTCTTCGCCGCGATCTTCCTCGGATCCGGGCCAGCCTTGATCTGATCAATCGCCTTCTTGATCAGCTTCGGCGCCACCTTCTCCATAAAATCGACGATGCTGCGGAAGTTGACGGGATCCGAGTACCACATCTTGACTTGATCTGGCCGCACCGAGTCGGCGTTTTGGCGGTGGTACGTCACCATCCACCAGTCCTTGCCCAGGGTGAGTCCGCCCGTGTGGTATTGGACTTCGGTCATTGTTTCGGCGGAGAGCTGGCCCGGCGGGATGTCGAGGGTCCAGTCGCCTTGATTTTTGTACACGTCGCTGTATTTGTGGGAGACGCTGACGGCGGATATGGTGTCGGGCGTGTTGTTTTGGATTTTAACCATGGCGTTGCGTTTGGTGACGAAGAGGCCGCGTTTTGTGGTGGGGAGGCAGAGGGCGAGTGGGAGGAGGATGAGGGTTAGGAGGAGGTGCGTGAGGTGTGTGGAGTGCATGGTGGAGAAAGGTTGGTGTTGTAGGTGGTAGGTGGTTGGATAGAATGATGATAGGCTTGTAGAAGATGACGGCTTGAGGCTTCTGGTATGCGAAATGTATTTGGTTGAGAGCTGGAAGATGTGTTTGGATGGGGAGATGCAGCGTTCACTTGCGACCTTGTCCTTTATACATTCATCGCTGCACTGAGGTACATTGTCCTAGATACCAAGAGGCGGTACCAAGATTGAGCCAAGGAGGAGACCGCAGCGAGGCTGCTCTTCTGCCATACTAGCTGAAGGTGAGTAGAGAGCCTCAAGCTGATTTTCGTCGCGGTGTACCATGTTGAGCGGTGAGGCTCTTTGCAGCTGCGTACGCGGGGATCTTTACGAGCTTGGCAGCGCCGCAGCGTCCCCACTGCGCAGGTATGCCGCGTTCATTTCTTTCCTCATTTTCTTCTTTGAGGACAGTGACTTGGTCGAGATCATGCAAATGTCCCACATGAAGGGGACTCGGCACAGGCAGTGCAATGATGTGGCAGTCTCTCGAGACTGCAGGTGTAAGCAGTGGAGAGGCTCCTAGGTGTGAAGAGGCTCCCAGGTGTGGAGATGAGAGAGGACGTGTATTAAGACCCTAGGATGCTCTAGGTGCATGACAATTCGAATATCAACGTAGCACGTACGAGACGATATAGAGAATCAGGGTTCTGCTTCGAACCGACGAGCTACCTACACGGTGAGTCCACTAAGGAAAAATCTGGTGGGCAAGAAGCGGCTGTGCTGATGTACAGTTCGTTGTGGGTACTCTTGGCAGACAGGCGGGGTCGCTGGCTAGCTGAGGTCTGCATGGCCTAGCATCGTCAACGGCGATGCCGTTCGGAGTTTTGTCCAAAAGGAAAAAGCTAGGAAACGTGGACCCGTCGATTTCTTGGCGGATGAGGCGGGTACGCTTAGTAATAAACGCTACATTCTTCCGCACATCCTAAACATCCACCGCTCCTGCAACCGCTCCACGCGCCAACGCCATGGTGATCACCAGTCCTCAACAACTGGCAGTATTGCTGGTCTGCGACGCTACGCCTCTCATCGTTCCTGCCGACGTGTCTTGGAGGCTGTGAAGCATTCGGAACCGAAGTCGGTTTCCTGACGACCTTTGGGTTCTTCAACAACTTTGAAAATCCCTTCGACGTGTCTTCCCACAATCTTCGGAGCCGATTTGGAATGCATTGTTCAAAATTGCTCCCTTTTTTTCAACAGGCTCACCTATCATTTGGGAAGCCCCAATGCTCTTAGCATAAGATATATCATCGCGACATCCTTAGTCTGGCCCAGCAGTTCAGAAGAGCTTGTAACGCTATGAAAGAGGATATAAGTGTATTGTGAACACGGTGGTGGAACTGCCCTTAGAGGCGCAGGCCTCTCCAAAGAAGAATACCTGCTAGTGGTGAGCTGGCATTATTTCGCTCTGCCACCGCTTCTGAAGGCTCTGCGTAAGACCTGCTCGCCGGCGCCGGCTCTACCAACTAGCGCAGACGCTTTGTCGGCCCACGCTAAGAGTGTGTGGGAGAACAATGTATGACATCTATACTCATAGGTGGGGCTGTTGAATTTCTGCGTCTTCGACAGATGCCGGGGGTAGAAGCATGTAACTGCGTTCAGAATATTCGCTTCGTCAATTGAAGATGAAGCTGGGCGCCGACTGTGCAATAGATAGGGATCCTAGCCCATACAGCGAAGGCTAGATAGGATTAATGGGCATTATATGGCTTGACTAGAAGCTTCTGGATCTTGAACCGGTAGCAGAAGGGTCTTGGGGCTACCAAGGCCAACCCACATTGCTGTTCACTGGCGACTCCATTCCTAGTACCCCGCTCGAACTCGTTGTAACGGATGTGTCTCCCGCGTCGGTATATCGTGGTCACTGTCTTCGTAAAAGTACTTGGAAAGACCGGTGTCACAGTTGCCGGAAGGAATGGGGACGCCCATGGCTCCAGATATCAAGCAGAGACTTGATTACGTCAAACAAGGAGCTGCGAGTGTGCTCCAACTATGCTCATCACAAGCTAACCAAGGATTGAACACGGGATCTTGATAGCCTCTGACACCCTAGGAACGGGTCTGCCACAAAGGAAACGAGAAGCTTCGGACATTGGATTTCCAATGGTTCAGGAGTGGTGGTGTGAGTTGAAGATGTTACACATTAGAGACGTGATCCAATGATTGAACTTGCATAGGCGGATCATCACCTTTCATATGCATGCGAGTGAGAAGGCAACTGACCTATCTGGAAGACTTATGTCATTCGGTTACGTACTTCATCCCCTTTCGCCCTGCATGGGCGAGGCGCGTCCCCACACGTAGGAGCTCCGGGAGATTGACCACGAGCTCAAATTTGGGTCGCAAAGCAGGTTGAGTACGGAATTCTTACTCTTCTTTTGGCGAAATTTAGAGAGAAATATTGTAGATCCTGACCGAAAATGCGTTGTCCAGCTGAGCCTTGATGCCGAACGGCGCATTGTCCAGAAACGGAAGTGAGGCATAGTAGCCGGCACGACAGGAGGAACAAAGCGCTTAAAATGAGGAACAGAATGCGATCAAAGAATGGGCCTCAGCATTGGAAGCAGGCTATCCACCCTTTGAGTCCAGCCTGTCAGTGGTTTGGCGATGGCGTTGACACAGTGCTCTCGCTATATGACAGGCTTGGGTACAGCGGGAACGGACTCGGGAGCGTGCTGAAGGTTGGGGTCTTGGGATGTTGAAAGTTCTAATGAAGATAACTTAGAGCCAGATAACAGAAGTCGACCTATCAAAGTCTAAGAAGAGGCATGTATGCAGTGCTACAGTGGAAAGAGAGTGCAGTAGTCTGGTGGTCCTAAAAACAATCCATGTAACAGAAAACGCCACATGTCTAAGTATACCTTTCAGAAACTCCCTAGATTGACCTGTCAGAGTCGTAAGCGGATCTGCGGGGACTCGCGCAAAGGTGCTCAATATAGGAGGCCTAATGAAACTCATCCTCCGGGTACGTACCTGTCCGCGGGGCTGAGAAGAGTCAGAGGTCCTGTTTCCGATTTTCTCGTCCAGTCGCTTCAACGAGAGCGGAAGTTTCTGAGCCACGGCAGGCTACCATGAGTACAGCACAAGCAGAAAAGTATACAGATGGTGGAGAAACGTTTCCAAACGTGTGGCTGGTGGATCGACGAGGAAACACTGCTGTCAATATAGATAGCTCTAATTATAGCTAGCGCCTCGCTTAGCCTTAGCGTGTGCGCTAATACACAAACCTCGACACCCGCACTTCTCGACCGTCTGCGCCTCCTCCATGCTTCCCATCACTGCCTGGAGCCATCAAGCTCACCTGTTTGCCAGCCTTGTCACAACCTCTTCATGATTTCTGTGTTCATAATGCATTATCGTGTTGGTTTCGCATGCGCAACAATTGCCGCCTTTCCCCGGTGCCACAGGTGTCATCAATCCTCCGATGCGACTTTGGGGCCAAATAGGATCCCAAAAATATGCATAACGCGTTGTTTGAGTGCCCGCAACCTGGGCGGCTAGCACTCCAACACTACGGCTCTCGGGGCTAAAAACGGGCGATCACTCTAATTACCAGCGCTTATACTAGGCTCTGTAGGGCCACGAATCCGTCAGCGCGCCGGCCCGAGAGCTCCCGATGACTGTGCCACAGCTATTCCGTCAGAACTCTGTGTTCAGCCGCTTGGCTTGGCACGTTTGGAGGTTGAGGAAGAGCTGGTAGTGGGACGTGAGTGGAGGATGATGCCGGTCACGCTTTTTTTTTCTAGAACGTGGCCTCGGTGAGGGTCGCTGAGCCCCGGCATAACACTGTTTGGCGTTTCATGCTGCTTCCAATCATGGATCGTACCTATTTGGGCTTGCTCGCTGGTACGATTTGATTATAGTACGTGGACCGTAAGGAGACTCATCTTTTCCCAGCTTGGTGTTCCACTTTCACTTCGAGTCCTTCGAAAGGACATTCTTTACGTCTCGCTGCTGGAGCAGGTACATTTTGGGTACATTGGCTACTTACCAGCATCTCGTTTTCATTTCCTTTGTTCAGTCATGACCAACCAAGGTCCTCCTCAGCAGTGGCCAGCGTATCCACACATACCAATTTTCCTCGAGACCACCGATGCTAATGGGACGAGTCGATCGTACGGGACAATTTCACCGGTGTCTCCAGAGGTTCAGCCCCAACAACGGACCATTCAGTACCTTGCCGCGGCCTCTACACAATTTACCAGTGTTTCGCCCATCTCTCCAGCAACTCAATTCACCAATTTAACACCAGTCTGGCCAATACCAGAACCACCTCCAGAAGTGGCCCGGCACGATCTGAACCGGCGACCTGCTTTACGCTTCTTCCCGTCCTCGAGACCCCGCATTCAGCTCGATGTCAGTCATTTGCAAAGCGACTCCGACCCTAAACACTCATCGCATACCAAAGAGAGGTTGGAAGGCTTGGGCGTTATCGACGGGTTCCCAAGTGTGGAACATATTCCTACAGTCTCTCCAATACGTGAGAAAGGGGAAACGTCGCCAAATATCGCCCAAAGAATTGAGCAACGGCTCTGGCGATATACTTCGTCAGGGAACGTGGTGAAGCGATGGTTGCTGGAGATCATCAGCTGGCTGCTCAGTGCAATTTGCATGGGTGCTATAGTGATCATACTGCTGATCTTGAAAGACGACAAGCTACCCAAGTTACCTTCTGGACTCACTCTGAACGCTGTCATCGCAACTCTCTCAAAGATATCTGGGGCAGCCCTCATTCTTCCAACCTCAGAAGCACTAGGCCAATTGAAGTGGAACTGGTTCCAAGGCGACTCGAAAAAGATGTGGGATTTTGAGATATTCGACAACGCTTCCCGGGGTCCATGGGGTGCTTTCCTACTGCTGATAAGAACCAAGGGCAGGGCTCTCGCCGCGCTTGGTGCCATAATCACCCTTTTCTCGCTTGCGCTTGATCCATTTTTCCAACAAGTGGTGGATTTCCCAGAGCGTTGGGCTCTGCTTGGAAATAGTTCTATCCCTCGCGTCATTACATATCAGCCACGTTTTGGGATTGAATTCCGCGCCGGACAGCCCGTTGTTCAGCAAGATCAGGATATTGAGGCCATCGCTACCAAGTTTTTCTACGACAACGGGACACAACCAGTACAATTCGCCAATGGAACCCGACCAGACATACCATTGAATTGTCCAACAAGCAACTGCACCTGGCCTGTCTATGAGTCACTTGGTATCTGCAGCGCTTGCGCTGATATATCACCGCTTTTGACTTATGGTTGCCGCACTATGACTATCGACTGGACTTCTGAGCTCAGCGGCGCAGGGACTGAATCAACCTATCCTAATGGTACGATGTGCGGGTACTTCCTTAACGCTACGAGCGAAACGCCAGTTCTCATGTCCGGGTTCCTTGTGAACGGAACCTCCAATGGGGAGGCCCTTTTGACGCGTGCCCTCCCCCTCATCACCAACCCCGATAGAGAAGCCTTATTTGGTGGTTCCATTAACTTCAAGGATGTCCGCAATCCCATTGTCGATGTTCTGCTAGTGCAGGCGGCCAATGGCAGTGAAAGTGTTTATCAGAGGCTTCCTCCCATAGCACAAGAGTGTATTCTAACTTGGTGCGTTAAACGCATCAATTCGTCTTATGATTCTGCGACATACAAGGAACAAATCCTCGAAGAATACGTCAACACTACTGCCGGGCCATCTGCATGGAGGACAACCGTCTTCACGAGTCCGGAGTTAAATGGAACTCTTACCGACTACACTCAAAATATCACGATCGACATACCGGAACTCAGTAACTCCGACTTTGGTGTCAATAACGACACCGCATTCTATACAATTAATATATTCGATGACGTCTTTCCATCTTGGACGACAGTGGCCAACTCTTCATCGGACCCAATCCTGCGGTATAAGTTTGTCAAGAAAAACGGGCCTTACTGGCGAAGTATGGATCTCAATCCGTGGTTATCACCAAATAACATGACCAACCACATGCAACGCTTAGCCACAGCCTTGACGAATTCGATCCGGTCATCTAATAGCAGCGAATTCATCATGGGTCATGCGTACTGTCGAGAAAACTACGTCTCAGTACGATGGGTCTGGCTCATTTTACCGCTGGGTCTTCTCATCCTCAGCTTTATTTTCTTGGTATCTACAGTCATCGCTACTGGGAGGGAAACCGGTCAAGTAGGTATCTACAAGACTTCAGCGATAGCAACCCTTCTTTACGGTCTGCCGGACTACATGCAGCAAAAGCTCGCGTCTTCCGCTCAAGTTGGAACTCCACGTGCGAAGGCCAAACATCTCAGGGTAAAATTGCTACCTATGAAAGGTTGGAGAGCATCAGGGAACCTGTTCTCTCCACTGACTCCGAAGTTCAACCGATCGCAGGCTCCACCGGGTTGGATATGAGGTCAGATAACAAGAATTTGATCGATCAAGTCAGACGTTAAGAAAGAGTAGGAAGAAAAGTCCGTCCATCCACCGTAGTACCAATCGCAAAAGAGGGAAGCTCCAATAGCTTGCACGCCAGTGGGCGACCCACCTGATCAGTAGACCGATAACTCGAACAGGTGGCTCGCAAACGTGCCATTGCCGCGTTGGTCCAATGGGATTTGCGCCACTGCTTCATCACTTATGGTAAGACCTCCCGCCTGTCACTTGGAACAACCACCCCCCTCTTATCGCTGGGGACCACCACGCTTCGTTCGTCGTTCGGAACGACCACGCCTCGCTTGTCGCTGGGGACCACTACGCCCCTCTTGTCGCTGGGGACCACTACGCCCCTCTTGTCGCTAGGGACTACTACGCCTCGTTTATCGCTGGGAACGACTACTCCTCGCTTGTCGAAAACATCGTCGTTCGGATATTCGGTAATGGCGCGCCGGGCCAGAGAAGCGCCTCCCTGCAGTGGAACATCATTAGCTTAGCTACGGATGATTCTATAGCGATTCATACTTCAGGTTTCGCGACAGGAGCAGCAATGACCGAAAGGACCAGCGACACGATCAGGAAAGCGATACGGCTATGCATCTCGCCGAAGATTTGGAAGAATTGAAATAAGGGTAGAATTAATAATGTGTATGCCGAAGAAGAAGACCGTGAAGAAAAGATCTTGGGAAAGGGCCAGCCTAAAAGAATGCGGTGAAAGTATGATTAAACGTTTGGAGACGGTGCATGATGGAGGCATGAACGTGCGGGACGGACCTAGCCTTTATCGACGTGCGTCAATCTCAGCTCGCAACCTTGTGCGATGCTTCGAAACACCGTCACAACCCCACCTGCCCTCCACCAGCGCGTATTCCCGCACCTGTCTATCAGCCTGGATAAGCCTTCAACAAGGCCTGAAAGGGCATCACACCCATGCCGAGCTAGCGTAATCTCAGGAACAGTCGCTCATTGGGAGTGTGGACGAAAGGCATAAATATCGAGGGACTGATTTGGTGGGGTGAAACCCCAGGGATCGGTCACACTGGAACACGCAGCGTCTTAGCTGGCTTTGTGGGATTCTGGATGCTCGGATCAAGCCGCGGGGCCGTACGAATGGACTGCGCACACTTCGCAAGCGCTAGAGACATTTTTGCTTTCTTGATTCCACGTACGCTATTGAGTGTTAATTCTGCTCCTGTAATTTCCCCTGCTCTCCCAGATCTTCAGAACGAATGCTAACCAATCGTAGCCCTGCGGACGCATAAGATAAGTCTTGGCGGCGGTTTGAACCTGCATGTCGGCAGCAAGCGATTGGCTCAGAGCGATTCACCTGGAACGCCAATGACCGTTTGAGCAGCCTCATTACACCGAGGACTCTCCGCAATACTATTGTTCTCTGTTGGCGCCTCTATACCGATGTTTAATAGAAGGCAAAGACCCAGGACCGAGGGCTGCGAACGCCTTTCATGCTTTGAGCCTTTGTTGCCCCAATCGTACTTCCTGTTCACGGCACAGCGCTACACCAACAGACTTCGGACCGAACCTGCAACCTGCTATCACGCTGATCTCCTGGTGTTGCGGTGTGGCGGTACTCGTCGGGGCGAATGGTGGGCCACTACATGCGCCTTGACTGCCGGCACAGGCAATTATCGACTTCAACATCACTGAGGAAGCTTTTGCTTGAGCTGTCCCTCAAGGTGTAGTACAAGTTTCAGCATGCGGTTAGAACCATACACCGGCACACCGGCGCTACCCCACCACCCCGAAGTCCTCGTCGCCTGTACCCCCGTCACGTTCCCCATCCGCCGTTGATATCGCCAGGATCGCTGGAAGTAGAAGCCGCTGCCGTCCGAGCAGCCATCGAGTGGATCACTGTTTTGAATCTTACCACTCGTCAGAACATTGGCGCTTAGAGCTTGTTGGTGTGCCCAAGCTGACGACAACTTCAGCCAGAAGTCCTCTTGATGCGAACAGTTCGCTCTGTCTGAGTGCAAGCAGCGCTGCCTCAGTCTGGGTCTTGAGATACCACGTATCATACGTGACGTATTGTATATATCTACGTGCATGATTATGCTTGACGGCCTTCTCACGAGCTATGATTTGATTGTATATACCATTTGATTTAGCAATTTACCACTTATCTAAAATGCCAACTGTACATGTTCAAAAAATAATATTTTTATATGGCCAAGCATCGTGATATGCATGATGGAACTAGTCCAACACACACCTCGTGGCGCGCGTGTGCTCTCTAGCCGCTTGGCAGCCTTGTGAGGCCATGGTTCGCACGAGTGGTACTCATGGCGAACGTGAGGTCTCGTGTGGCAGTGCAACACCTCAGCATAACCACGAGGAAAGAAATGGGTATCATAACTCAACGGCCACCATCCGGATACTGGTCTATCCAATCTCCATTATCACCACGGACCAATTCTGCTAGATTCAGCCTTATGCTCCACCTAATGTTCCTGCTCGTCGCAACATCGCGCCACCCGTCGTCGCCATAGACTGAGATGTCGCTCTCAGCCTTCCTCCTCCCTCTGGGCCTCCAATGCTTGAATAATGCAGGCTGAACGGTCAAGCATGTCAGCTTGAGGTCCCTTTCTCCATCACACAGCTCCCGCAGCATGTTGTCGAATGTTGAGGTGTACTTGTTGATGGACATTTCGTACAGAATGCGCCGAGCTCCACGTTGAGAGACGGCGTAAGCGGTGGAGCAGACTGGCACGTGGGCGTAGTGCACCAACCGAGTATGATCGTAGTAGTCTCCGATCAGCGTTGCAGGGCCGCCGTCCGTAGAAACAAAGACTCGCTTTGGAACTGTGAAGTCATTCTCGTGAATTACACGTCCTTTTGCGTGGGTATTGGTCGCATCTGTTGGGATCGCCATTCCGCAATGGCCCAGCCAGAGCACATCCCAATCGTCTCCATATGGAGAAACTGTGGGTGCAATGGTTTCCGGCAGCTCATGGAAGCGTAAACGCGTGACACCTAGTTCCGGTTTTGGCTCAGGATATGTTGCATCGGCGTACGTGAAGGATTTTGCGGCGAGCGGCTGTATTAGAGCATGCACTGATTTGGCAAAATCGTGCAGCTGATCACGTATCCGCACGTCCCAATCCACGTCATCTTCCATGACGAATGCCGTGCTCAGACTGCGCTCCACAACCGCTTGAACAGCATTCAGGTGTGCCCTCCAGCTGCCTTTTATAACGTCCGACGGTTTCTCCTGGTCGTTATCAAGCGGGAGTGTTGCGTCCGGGACTTCGCTCCCTGCCACTCCAGCGACCCATTCGAGTTTCATATTGCTGTATGCGGCGGCTAGGGATATCGCGTCTCGACGGTCGGTGCGCTGTGGACGGTTGATTACGAGGATTTGACCAAACTGTAAGATCTCTTTAGCTATTTTTCCTTGTACCTCTGCCTTGAACTGTGACGTACCCTAATGTAGCATTGTAAATGTCGCCCAACAGACTCGCTGGCGTTGTGCCC
Organism: Pseudomonodictys pantanalensis; assembly: GCA_019022785.1. Classification (NCBI taxonomy): domain Eukaryota; kingdom Fungi; phylum Ascomycota; class Dothideomycetes; order Pleosporales; family Parabambusicolaceae; genus Pseudomonodictys; species Pseudomonodictys pantanalensis. The sequence goes on from JAFHBV010001109.1 coordinate 46,041, forward strand.
GTGACGTTTGACTCGAGTTGGCATGTTCGATTGTCGAGCAGATATAAGACTCCAGTGAGGAGGATCGCACAGGTTGCATATAGAAATCGCTGGCCTCGGCGCCTCGGTCGGTAAAACATCGTTGATGTGGCGGTTTTCGATTCCGATGGATATGTCATAATACCGACTGCGCGTGTTCTGCTGTTATCAAGCTGGTTAGGCACCGAGAGATTGTTCGCAGATAGTCGCGTGCGTGCCAATGGACTGGAGTGAAAGGAGTCCTTCCGGACACCGTCTCATCTTCGAGCGCATTGTGTGTGCCGCAATGGGGCCTTCTCAGTGTTGGACACAACGTGGTGCCGCAGGCGCTGCGCCGCCCTCACTATTTTTTGCAGATGAAGCTGTAGGATAAGCAATCTTACCAGCATCTGTAGTCACTCTCATAGCACAAATCTAAGGTCCGCTCCCGTGTCCGTTCACCGCGACAATGCCTCCAAATACAAGGACTTGGTGTCCGTCAACTTGATGGCCTCGAAGCGGTCGAAGTTTGTCCCTGGCAGCTCTTACAGGCGAATACGAACTCCGTATCATATGATCAGTTTGTTGCCGGCAGGCCTGTCCGTTGCGAGCATAGCTTGATAACACATCGCGGCTAGCAGCGCTAGCAGCTCGGAGACTCATTTAGATCTCCAAGTTCGAGGCAGACGCGTAATCGGGCTTTGTATGAACGAGGAAGGCTACGAGCAACACCACTGAGGACGCGCTCAGAAGAAGACATGGACCCGTCGCATATTCGCATATGAGAATGTACAGATGGAGGTTGCGTGTGTATGAAGGGTGGTGTTGATCCCAGACATGGACGATCGTGACGCCAAGCCGCTAAGCTAGTGTTCTTATGTAATCCTACATGCTTTGCCCACCTTGCCATGGTAGTTTTGGCCGGCTAACGCACTTAACTCGCAAACCCATCAATTATTTCTACGCTGAATTTTCTGTACATATATTCTGGATGACAATATAATATTTTCTGATGCGTCCGGATTTGCCGATTCCAGACACCCCCCGCTATCGTACCTAGCTCTTGACAAAAATGGAGCCGCCGAGCTGTGCCGCAGCGTCAACGTACAGCAGCTCAAACACAGCGCTTTGGAATGAACACAACATCGGCTCTGGACTTATCAAGGTTCCCTCTGGCGTCTATACTCACCTTCCTAGCGGTCGCCATGTGTTCGGTAACTCTATCTTCATCATCAACTACCTGCATGCTTGCCCGACTGCGAAGTAGCCTTCAAATTCAGACGAGCGGCACTCCTCTGGTCATAGCGCGTGCATACCACAATGGTTGCACACAGCTTTATATACTGGCTTGCCCTCTCAACCTGCAAAAGCCTGTAGACTCCTATCATTGTCTCATTTCCAACTCAGAGTCAACCTGTCTACCCATCTTGAGCGTCTGATCCTTATTCTCCCTCTTTTGATTTTTTCCAGCATGTGTCTTTGATACATAAACCATAATGGCAGTCGTGGAGGATATTCCCCAGCCTCCCTTGCGAATCCGGCAACCGACGACGTTCGACCGCACTCGAATCCTTGAGCGACAAAAAACGTACTGGGCGCCTCCGCCCTTCGATGAAACTCAAGCCAAGAAATCTTCACTTGACCTCACTCAGAGATTAGAGAAAAAATTGGCACAGTTGAACAGTTCCGATAGCATACTGAAGAAGTGGGTGTTTGAACTACTTAGCTGGGCAGTCGGTGCGATATGTATGGGCGCGATTGTTGCTATACTCCTGATATTGGACAACAAGAGAATGTGGCCGCTGGGTGAGTCATATATTGTCGCCCACGAGACCACTTGCTCCTTCCAATTCGTGCTTGGGCTGACAATTCTTTTTCGACTTAGGTATCACTATCACGACTGTCCTCTCCAAGTTAGCGTCCGCCGCACTGATTCTACCTACCTCTGAAGCTCTGGGCCAGTTGAAATGGAATTGGTTCCATGGGAAGAAGTCAAAGCAGATGTGGGATTTTGAAATTTTCGACAAGGCTTCAAGAGGACCGTGGGGCTCATTACTCCTATTGTTTCGTACAAGAGGGAGGTCTTTGGCTACCCTAGGCGCGATCTTAACTCTGTTAATGATCGCAAACGACACCTTTTTCCAACAGGTTGTTGACCTACCGGAACGCTGGATTTTGGAAGGGCAGAGCGCGATTGCTAGATCCTCGATTTATGACCCTGAACACGTCTACGAGTTCAAGGGTGGACTCGAGCTCGCTCAACAAGACATGACTATAAGGCCGACCCTCCTCAAGTTCTTTTACAGTACGTTGTCCTCTGTTTCACTTCAAATCCACTTCCCTGTCTACGGTCACGTACCAACAACCAATGGAACAGTTCTGCGATGGTCTCATATATGTAGCATTGAGAAATTGTGTCGGCTCAATCTGTCCTACTAGCTAAGTTCGTGTATCTAGGCAATGGCACCCAGCCAATACCATTTGGCAATGGCACCAGCCCGGAAATACCCCTTTCCTGCCCTACCAGCAATTGTACCTGGCCCCCATACGAGACCCTTGGAGTATGTAGTCAGTGCTCTGACATCTCTGAATACCTCACGTTTGGTTGTTACGACACTCGCGCGGACTGGATCGCCAATTTGACCAGTTCTTTGGACGACACGTTGTATCCGAATGGTACTATGTGTGGATATTTCTTCAACGCGACAAGTGATGTGCCCATTCTCATGTCCGGTTACAGCACGTCCGCTATCGAGAATGATCTAGGTAGTGCTGCTGCTAGCGAGGCGCTCCTCCTGCGGACAATGCCCCTGGTCACTGCGCCTACGCGGAAACCTTTGTGGGGAGGCTCGATAAAATTTAAGCATATCCGCAATCCTATCACGGCCGTTGCAATTGTTGCATCCATCAATGGACCTGAAGCAGTTTACCGGAATGAGACGCCGGTTGCCCAAGAATGCGTCTTGTCTTGGTGCGTCAAGCAGATGCGTTCAAACTACTTCTGGGCAACATATCAGGAAGACGTTGTGAGTACATTTACCAATTCGACTCCTGGTCCCCTTCCGTGGAAAACAACGCCTGTCCTCAATCCCAGTATCAACGGCACCGATGTGACCTATTCGGAAGACATTGTCATAATGAGTCCTTCAGGCGAGAACCACTCAGCCACGGTGTATGGATTGAACGGCACTGTTCATATGCGCGTTGCCAATAATTTCGACGATGTATTCCCAGCTTTTCTCACCGTAGCCGATACGAGTGCAGATCCGCAGTTTCGATACAAAGCCTACATCGAAGGTACTCCATGGTATCGCCGATTCAAGTTCAACCCATGGCTCCCTCCAAACAACGTCACCCATCATATGGAGCGCTTAGCCATAGCCTTCACCAATATCATACGATCGTCCGTCGGAAATGAAATGGTAACTGGCTCCGCATACAGCGTCGAGACATACGTAAAAGTGGAATGGGGTTGGCTCGCGTTTCCCTTTGCTCTGCTGATCCTCTCTCTCGTATTTTTGATCGCAACGATCAAGAAAACATCGAAAAGAGACGAAGAATCGGGTCCAGGCATCTGGAAAACATCAGCCATGCCTACGCTGATATACAGCCTGCCTCCGGAGATGCAACGGCAGTTCACGTCATCTTCGACTATGGCCTCGAAATCGGGGGAAGGGAGGAATGTGAAGATTAGACTGCATCCACAGAAGGGATGGAGGGTGTCTGGGCATTCATGTGGCCCGGAGGCGCCAGTGCTGCGAGCAAATGCTCCGCCTGGTTAGATATAGATGCGGGTGCTAGAGCTTTGTAAAACATACTTATGTTGCCCCCCGTTTCTAGTTCATGTCCTAGGGTGTTGATAGTGAACGCCTAGAGTGATGACGGCAGTCCTACATGATTGGTAACTTCAAGGTCATTGAGCCATGCGAAAGAACTTTCTCTAATGCATTCAGAGCATTTTCTCCCAATCGACTGGCCATGCAGCTATGGGTGTCGTTACAACAATCGCGAGCCAAGCGCGTTGGCGGCTGGCCAGCGATGCACAGCCGTTCACTGCAAGCGGGACACTAACGCTAGCGACCGCGCTCGCCGTCGCTAAAGGACATTTGGGTTGACCTCATCACGGCCACCTTCGACATCACCTCCTCTCGGCCCTACAAAGCGTTGCTTACCCTCTTGGGTGTGCTGCCTCCTTCACACCGTGCTACGCTTCCTCGACGAACGCCTGGGAAATGAGGGTAATGCTCATCCGCAGCACGCGTTGGATGACGCTAAAAATCTGGCATTCCTTCCGCAGGATTCATCGGCATGTCCGTGCGCTCTGACATGTTCGTATCCATCATTTCATCATGCAAGAAAGGGTCGCCTTGTCACATCGAAATCTTTTGCCTACTCGTCCTTCGAGTCTTTCGCCTTGTTGAGCAGCCACCATTTTCGTGTCGCTACGCAGGTTTTATATGTGAGTCCTGTGCCTGGATTCATAGTTCAGGCTCTAGATTCTCTATGGATTCCATTGACAAAGCAGTTCCAGGTACTGACGTTCTCATGGGCCAACAGAAATGAGGTCGCCCAACTGTATGCCCCACGCGGCAGGCCAACCCCTTCTTCAGCTGGCCGCAGACATCCGCCGCACACAAGTATTGAATCACCTTCCTCAGCTACTTCGCCCTGACTTATGGGTCATTTATTATAACCTCTTGGGCCCTACACTTGTCGCGCTCATTGGGCGTTGCAGGTGCTGAACCTGCAGGTACTGCCACTGGGTCCACGTGCTGCTGACTGGCGGCTGACGACATGCCACCCAAGAACCTGGCACACCGTGCATGCGACTCCCAAGGAATTGTTTACACATAGTTCTGTTTTATTCGGGAGTTTCTAGGTGGAAACTGGACTAGGTGTACCGTTCTGACGGGGAGAGTTCATGCAGTGGGCCTCTCTTTGACACAACGTGCCCGATTATGGTCTTTGCTTCGTTGGAAGGAAGAAGTGTAAGCGGTCATGAGGCGCAGTACCTACAAGATGATTATAGTGATGTATAAGTATACCTTGTTTCTCATTAGATCGAGGTCTAATCGTGTCTTCGCAGTCTTTTCACTCTTTTCTCCAGTCACACATTCGTGTGCTCATTGCACTCAACCCCTACAATGAAGCTCCAACAGCTAGCCTCCATCAGTTTAGCAACATCTGCGTGCAATGCTTCACCGCTATCATTTATAGCTGATTCACAACTGGTGAAGCGCCAGGGCCCAGGCTCATACTATGCTATCACTGGGGCCACTGGCGGCGTCTACCCGCGCATGGAGATTAGAGATCTTGAGAAAGCTGGCGGGGAAATGTGGAACTTGTTCCTCTTGACCATCACAGAGTTCCAAGCCATGAGCCAAGATGTGATAGATTCTTGGTATCAAATCGCCGGTAAGTCTGCCCATTTTGACACCTTTCAAACTAGCACTAACCTATAGCAGGTATTCATGGCATGCCATGGTGAGTCCACATCTGAATATCATATTTCACGCCTAATTTGGAGACTGTAGGCAACCTTGGGATGGCGTGGAGGGCAGCACTGAGGGAAGACAGGTCGGGCAGATGGGCTACTGCACGCACAGCAATCTCTTCTTCAGCATCTGGCATCGCCCATACGTTGCCTTGTTTGAGGTAAGCTTGGACTGACGATAATCCGCAAGCACGCGAATGTGCTAACATCGCACAGCAAAAGCTCCAGGCAGTTGCAATGACGATTGCCAACAAGTTCCCGACTGCGGTCCGGGCGAAGTATCAAGATGTTGCAAAACAGATGCGTGTGCCGTTCTGGGACTGGGCAAAAGCTCTTCCGTCCGATCAACCTGTAGTACCTACAGCAATGGCGGTGGAGAAAGTCAATGTGGTGTTTCCCAATGGCACGAATGCTCAGATTGACAATCCGCTTTATGATTACAACTTTCATCCGCTGGACAATACGCAGATCAACGGAACGGTAAGGCGCAGCCATGCTGCACACCGCAAGTCACGCTAATTTATGAAGGGTTGCCCAACATCTGGAGGTCAAGGCGGTGCGACAGGTGGTTTGCCGTCCGTATGCCAGAACATCCAAATGACGATACGCGCTGGCGAAACTGTGAGCAACAACGCCTTGCTCGATACAAGACTCCGAAACATCCTTCCCAGTCAGCGGTCGTACCTATACAACATTCTCTCTCAATATCAGACGTTCAATCAATTCGCCAGCAGCTCAACTTGTGGAGAATCTGCGAGGGTCGGCAACATAGAGACTGTCCACAATCCGATCCATACCAATAACTTTCCTGGCCACATGAGCCCGCCTAGCGTGTCTGCTTTCGATCCGATGTTTTGGATGCATCATGCGTGAGTGCCTTATTAAAAACATGATGGGTAAAGACTGATTTCATCGTCCAGGAACGTTGATCGACAGCTCGCCCTCTTCCAAGCTGTGTACCCGTATACGTATATTGAGCCCTGCGAAGCAGAAACACCCACATACACCATCAACACGGGAGATCTACTGAACAAGGACTCGCGTAAGTCCTCTCCTTGTGCTTGCCACCAACCAATGCTGATCCCCCATAGCGCTCACACCTTTCCACAAAAACGCAGCAGGTGATTTCTGGACACCAGCCAACTCTCGCAACATCCGGGACATGGGCTACACCTACCCTGAACTCGCCAACAACCCTTCTAATGCTACTCTTGTCGCAAACATCAAGGCTCAGTACTCAGGTCCAGCAAACGTATCCGTCCCATCGTCAAAGTCAAAGGCCAAGCCAAAACGCCAGACTGAGCAACACACGAAGAAAGAAACCTACCTGGCTGAAGTCACACTTCCCGTTTACGGACTTGACAATGGTGCAGGCGGTGCATCACCCTACAATGTGCATGTCTTCCTAGGAGAAGTACCCGCTGATCCGAAGCAATGGCTACTGTCAGACTCCTTCGTTGGCATGGTATCCGCATTAGGCGGACTCAACTTGAGGATTGACCAGAAGATCCCCGCAAGCGTTGACTTGTCTCTCGCCCTGGAAAAGGCCATTCAAAATGGAGCAACGAATGCTGAAGGCGCCGTGGAGTATTTGAAGGCCAATTTGCATCATCGGCTGGGTCTGGTAAGTTGCACAAGCATTCCCAATTGAGTGAGGAGAGCACAGTATGCTAACTTGCTGTAGGGTGATGCAGAGATTGCGAAGGATCAAGTGAAAGGTCTAAAGGTGGATTTGATCAGTACAGAGGTTGAGGTTGCGCAATCGGACGATATGTTTGATCGATGGGTTGGAGGATTCAAGGAGCATGGGACCATAGAAGGATGAGAGCACAGGGACGACATTGTATTTCGATCTAGTTCTCTGCTGAGTGACGTGAACTATCTTATCTAAGCCGAAACTGCATAGATGTGTTTGCGCTTTCGCGTCGCAACGATGATTTTCGACTCTCTCATCTCACGTGACAACGCAGAGCACGGCAGCATCAGCACAAACGAACCTACTCATACCTTCCGACTTCAAGGACACATGTATACCATTCGTCTACATCTCGTCCAGTGAACGTCGCAATTCGACAGGGCTATGTTTTCGTCCAACCATTCCCGTATAACCCCTGTCAACCTCCAAAGCTGCCAGGCATGTCAGAACCAGGTTCCCCGCGGAGAAATGCACCTCAGCATCGCAAATCTACAACGGCCGCTTCGTGCGAGATACCGACTTAATTGTCAGTTCCTCGTTTGTGCTGACCGAGATTCGGGAGCTCCCGGGCTGGTTACATAAGGGATTGAGATCGTGCGAGAATGGTGTGATCTTGTTAGTCACTGGGCTCGCACGATGCAGAAGAATTTTCTTGACAAGAGGCGAGCAGAGCCAGATGCTGCGGCAGTTAGATATCGTACGTGTGGGAACTGCTCTAAGGCAATCAAACGTGCGCGATAAGACAGATGGTGATGTAGAGGGGTAGTGCATGGCTTTTGGTAGGATTGTGGGCGATCGGCAAGCCATGCATATTGGAGAAGTGCATATTGCGATAAGAGAAACCCTGCCAAGTACACGAGGTATCTCCCTCGCAAATGCCATAGCGGTTGTAAACACCCTCCCTCCGCCGTAGAAAATTCAAGACGAGAGGTATAATTAGACAGGTGAAGCGGAGTGACAGCCGTTCCGACGCTCGCCTAAATCACCCAATGAGGAAGGAACTTTGCCATCAGAACTCAGGGCCAAAACTCTACGTGCGCAACGCTCGTGTACCTTGCGTACTACCCGACGTAGCCCCCGGAAGTGGCGGAGATGCGGCTCCCAGCAATAATTCGCTCTTCTATTGCCGAAGTACTACGTAACGCAGCGTTATCGTTTAGAATTAGGCGGCGTCTCGCATACACCGGCATGCCGAAAACAAGGCTTCTGCCACGCTGATGGAGGATCAGCTCATCGTGCCTTGAGTCACTTCTCAGAAGGGCATCTGGTGATCTGTCTCTGGAAAGACATGAGTTTCCGCGGAAATGTTGATATTGATGGAGGAGAGGAAGACGTAGTGTAGGTATAAGAGTTGAGGAGGGAAGGGTTGGGTTCTTATCACATACATACGCAATAGCTTCGATCTACTCCAATACCACAGGGTTCTTATTTATAAGAATCCCGACTTAGTGTACATACTAGGACCACTATATTCGCAAATATCGCATCACATTTTACCTATTTGCGAACTCCTTCCCAGACAACCAATACACACCATCTCAACGACCTGTTCCCGATCCACAACACACCCAACCGCAACCATGGCCCCAGCATTGACCCCCGAACAAGCCGCAATCATCAAAGCGACAGTACCAGTACTCGTAGAGCATGGCCTGACAATCACCAAGAAGTTCTACGCAGACATGCTTGACGACATCCCCACCCTCAAAAACATCTTCAACAACACGCACCAAGCCACCGGCCACCAATCCGCCGCCCTCGCCGGCGCCCTCTACGCCTACGCCGCCAACATCGACGACCTAGGCAAACTATCCCCCGCCGTCGAACTCATCTGCCACAAGCACGCCTCCCTCTACATCAAACCCGAGCACTATGAGATCGTCGGCCGGTACCTCTTGCAGACCATGAAATCCGTACTAGGCGACGCGGCAACCCCGGACATCATGGGCGCCTGGGCGGCCGCCTACTGGCAACTCGCCGGCATCATGATCGGCGCTGAGCAAAAACTGTACGACGAGACGGCCTACTGGAAAGAATGGCAGGAATTCCGTATCGCGCGGAAGGAAAAAGAGTCTGAAGAGATCACATCCTTCTACTTCGAGCCCGTGGACCCCAATCTCAGATTGCCGATGTTCAAGCCCGGACAATACGTTTCGGTCAATATTTTTGTGGATGAATTGGATAGTGGTGTGTGGCAGGCGCGGCAGTACAGTCTGAGCGATGCACCGGGAAAGAGTTATTTGAGGATTAGTGTAAAGAAGGAGCCGGGCGTGGAAGTTGGCGAGCCGAAGCATTTGACGCATCCGGGGTATTTGTCAAATATCCTGCATGAGAAAAAGCATGTGGGCGATGTGGTGAGGTTGAGCCATCCGTTTGGGGATTTCTTCTTTGAGGAGAAAGAGATTGAGAAGGATGCCCCGGTGGTGTTGATTTCGGCGGGTGTGGGGTTGACGTGTTTGATGAGTATCTTGAAGACGCTGGGGGAGAGGGATGTGAAGAGGCCGATTAGCTGGATCCATGGAGCCCGGGATTCGAAGGTTAGGGCGTTTAAGAAGGAGATAGATGGATTGGCAAAGACGCATGAGAATATTAATGCGGTTTACTTCTCGTCATTGCCGCAGGAGGGCGAGGTGGATGGGCGCGATTACAATAACAAGGGACGAGTGGACCTGGACCAAGTCAGCGAGGACGCGCTGTTCAAGGGCAATGAAAAGACGCAGTATTTCGTCTGCGGGCCAACTCAGTTCATGTTGGACGTGGAGGCGAAGCTAAAGAGCTATGGTGTGCCTAGCGAGAGGGTGAAGATGGAGCTTTTTGGCACCGGGGGTGTCCCAAGGGTCTGATAATCTTTTCCGGGTACTTGGTCGTTGAACATTGAAGGTGTTGGTGTTGTTTCCACTCAGGTGGTCTGGTCTGGCGTTCATGTTGCAAGTTGGTTGAACATTTCATTACTGGTGGAAAAGCTCATCAAGCTTTTAATTCCTGGTTGGGCTGTCGTGGAAGCTTGTAAGATTAGCGGCATACAGAATATCAGCTGTGAAGCAATGGAAATCTTCCCAATTTGCGCACACCGCTCTTTTCCTACCTCAACTTCATTTGAAGGGTCTGCGGACTTTCGAAGCCGCAGCGGTAAAAGGTAGGGCATGGGCGGCTGTTAGTCGGGATCACCCGCCTGCCTATTGCGTACTTTAAGACCACGGAAGATTTCCCTACCAGTGATATGCTGGCTTATTGGCATAGAAATTAAGTTGACCACCACTTTTCGCTACCCAAGTAATGCCGGACGCGCCGTCAATGGGAGGCCATAGTTGAGCGACGCAACGCTCGAGCTTGCGTGAGTCCGAGCAACCCTGCCTTGTGCCGCGGTTGGGAGCCTGCAAGGTTCATACTGTCACTCAAGCTCCAGGCCCACTAGACGGAAGAAGCAGTGACTTTCTCGCCAATCTCAGAACAGGACCGGTGAAGTTGCCCACAGTCCCGGGACTACCGGTACTGTAGGGATGTGGTGACGGGAGGCTAGAATCCGTTAACATCGTTGCGGTTCACCTGCCAGAGTCGGCATGCTATGGCAGCTGTCACTTTCGGACTTTCTCAAGGCCAGGAAGCCCCGGTATATTCCTTGACTATGAAAAGGGGCAGTCGCAACAACATCTTCATTCGGCTTCGAGCCTCTCTGCCTACCGCCGGTGGTAGAAGCCAGCATGAAGCTGCTTAGGAGAAATATGCTCTCAATTTCGGCTGATGCAGCCCGTTTGTCCGTCGGGGGCACGCATCTTCGTACATACACGAGGCTAACTGTCCGGTCTGCGGGGATTTTAGGTAGGAGTGACAGGGCGAGGTTCGTGTCACCTGTAGTGTTACGTGAAGACCCGGTTGATCTTCAGCGGCTGTCCTATGGTTCTTGCGAGCTCCGACCAATTCGGACTGGCCATGATGCAGGACGTGTGTGCCGTCTCGTGAGGGGAAGAGGCAGGTCTCGCATCGGTGACCGCTGGCCCAATCTCTGACCCACCAAAGGTTGGCGAAAAGGGGCAGCCTTCTAGAAACAGGGGAGCAATGCACGACGCACTTTGCGACACGGACTGTGCTCGGCGGACGAAGAAGGCAAGCTTCTGGAAATTGCATTGCATCGGCACGCGTGCCGCTAAGACATATGAGGAAGGCTTCTGGAAAGACGCTCGGATAATATGGAAGCCTTACAGTAGGGATGTCTGCCGTTATCCATGCGTTGGCGTCCAGGTTGTGTGTTGGTGCCAGGAAGGCGTCGGAGAGCTGAGCTGGGGCCGCAGCCGCTGGCCAGTGGCATGGCAAAGCGCACAGAGTTCTGACGCAGAAAGTGGCTTTGCACACAAGAATAGCACAGACGAACCCCCAAAGCGACAGGTCCAGTCCAGATACGAACAGCAGGAGGTGGGTGAAACGGCCGTGCGTGTTGGAGAGGTGTCGCAGTTTAAACGGGCATTTCTGAGAGGTGGAAGCCGGGAGAGCAATGCTTGCTCGTTAACGAGGACGGACCATTTGAGAATTCCAGATGTTGTTTCTCGTCTGCGATGCTGTCGCTCCCCGAGATGAAGCTATGCCTATTTTCCGAGGGCCGCATGATGCTGCACAATTCGCATTTGCATTTTTGAGATGACGGCGCTTGCTGGCGCTGGTGGCGGGTGTGAGACGATCACCATCCGGACGGTGCATTGAGGCTCCAAGTGGGCCCGGCTTCCCGCGTGCATCGTGGAAATCGTGGGACGAGAGCACAGACGGATCTGGTGGAAGCCTGCAAGCCTGGTGGAAGGCCATCTGTGGGGAGTTTGCGGATGACTCGCGCTGCCTTCGGTGGAAAGGGAGGACATGAGGCCACACTCGCCGCCCTGCTCCTGCAATTTGAGCAAAGTACCGCTTTGCCTGTCGAACAAATCCTCTGAGCAGAAAATGACAATTGAAAACGAAGGCAATATGTGCAGCTTGGGTTGGGCCTATGGGAGGCAACCCCGAAATCGACAACGCGCTTAGGTCAAACGTTATGGGCACGACGCAGACGTTGCAGCGGGAGTGATCCCGACCGACAAGCTCCCTGCGTGCCTCAGACAGCGAACCACAGCAGCGTGTGCGTCGAACCACTGTGAGGAGTTTCGGCCTGGGGAGAGCGGCCGTGGCAGTTGCGGTGTGATGACACAGTCGCTTGTGCAGTTAAGCACAAGGTTGCAATAGAAGGACATGCGCGCCATCTGTCGAGTCAGATTAGGCGGCTGTCAAGAGGAAACATTTACCAACGAACCACCCAAGGTGTTAGCTGAAGGTTAGGGGTTTGAAAGAGACATGACCAATGATCACCAGCGGCTCGTGTGATGTCATGCCCTGAAGCCTCACGTTCAACGGCGCCTACCGGGGTATGGTGACATGGTGCCTGCTCCCATGGTCAGTGCTACGCGTCAGTTCATGAGGAGGAGGATCAGGGGCGTCTCAGTGCGCTCACCTGGTGGTACAGAGGGCTTCGTTGGGGTTTCCCGCCAACAGTGGGCATCTCTGGCCACTGTCTCTCTGCAAGTGAGGGCTCTGAACAAGTGGCCGCCCCTCTCGTCAATTGGAATGCGGAAGGCCGCAATGTTTCGCAACAGCCTAAATTTGGGCGGGTGATCAGGGGCCCGTCGTTTCTGAATTTGAATCCCTGACCGACCGTGGCCCAAAGAAGGCGGCGCATGGACGCACGGCGACAGGGGCTGTGGAAGCTCCAAGGCCTTCTAGCGGCCTTCGAAAGGTGCCCCGAGCACCCTTGCCTGCGACGTCAACACCATCAAATCCTCGCTTGCACCGTGATCAAGATCCGCTGCTCCTGGCGCTGCACGTACGTCAAAGCCGCGGGTGCATGCCCATCTTGCAGCAATGCCGGGAAGCACTTTGTTTTTTGTCGTCGCACAGTCAATTTGGCGGGAACCGGAATGCGCTAGACTGTGGATTGATGGAGTGAACATGAGCATCCCAATTTACCAACGCGAGCGCCACTGAACGCCGCAAAACGAGGCTGTAGTGCTCGCCCACGCTTAGCTGGTATCGCAAGGTGGCCGACCTAGGCAGCATGAAGCCTGGCGGGAGGCCCCAGCGTCAAGGATATAGTTGCGGAGGAAATGCCATCTTGATGCTGTAGAAACGCCGAGACGCGTGATCTACGTATTTGAATGCCCCCTGCTCCGGTTGAGATTGAAGCCATGCCTGCGAGCTCGAGCTGCCGTTGAAGGAAAAGCTGTGTAACGCAGACGGCACCAGTTTCAGGCTGAATATTCTTCCACTCTGTACTTTGGGGAGGGTTCTGTCTTGCAACCCACGCGACCGAGCAGATTGCCCTTTATATTCAGTCATTACGATTACCAACAGCAGGCGAGGAAGGAGTCGGAATAGGGGCACAGAATCAATCTACGCCAGGTGAGCCAAACATCCCACCCGTTTCCCGCGTCCTTGGACGGTAGCACCGTCAGCCAGCATGAGGCCTTTCCCGCACTAGGCGATGAATTGGGACTGACGGCAGAGCTCCAGCCACAGGATCGCGTTGCTTTTGGACGATTGTGGGAGCCTGGGAGCGAAACGCATCCTTCCAACGGGCGGGCGCCGCATAACAACAGCCATCCGCGTTGCTGCAGGATCTTGGGACCGGAACGTCGTCGAGACCTTAGGGCATTGCAGCATTGCAACTGGCGGTTCGAGTTTCGACATCCCGACGTCACGGGTCGCACAAGTCGGCGGGCGACCACGCTTCCGGAGCTGCAGGACATCAGAGCCAGCGAGCGAGGGCATTCGGCAGCTTCAGAACGTCTGGCCAGGGCTTGAGGGCTTGGAGGCTTGGAGGCTTGGAGGCTTGGAGGCGAGGCGACACCAACAGGCACTTCGGGTTTCGTGGGTCGCGGACAGCTGAAGCGACCGTCAGCGCGGCCGTTAGTCATCCCTGTTGCGCAGGACCGCAGACGGCAGCCGGCAGACCGCAGGCGCAGGCGCAGGACCCGTGTGGACTTGCTGGCGATTACGCTGGCGGGTGAGATTTGCGGGTTTCAGCAGGCCAGAAGAAGGCAGCAGAGTCCGCTGGAGGCTGAAGGCTTATTAGCAGCGCACGAGCGCCCTCGCTCGTGAAAGGGAGGCTGCAGGTGGTGCGCGCATATACAACAGGCGGCTTGTCCCTGTCTTCCACGCTTGGCCTGAGCGCACTCGCCGTCTGCCCTTTCGCCCTCAGGCTCCTGCACATCGACGCTCACTTGCTGGGGTGGGAAGCGACTGCCGCAAGGTGTGACTAGGACTCGGAAAGAGCCGATACCGCATCGGGCTAGCGACGAAAGCACAACACGCGCAGCGGAGGAAAGAGGTACCAAGTACTTTTCACCACCACGCTTCCATCACCACACCCATCACTCTGCCTGCACTCGACCAGGCCGCAACTCCCCCATAGGTACGTACTGCCCGCAACTGCCCCCGACAGCACCGCGCCTGCCCGCGGCCTCCCGCCGCTGCCGCCGCCTCTCGCCTCCCCTATTCGAGACGCTCAACCGTGGCCAGCGCGCCTGCCAGACGGTCCGACTCGGGGCGTGAAGACCTCAAGAGCCCGCTCATCCTCGCTGCTGTCTCCTTTCGCCGCCCTCTGCCTCTGGCTGACAGCATCACGCTCTAGTGCAACCTTCAGCATTGACCTGCGCGCGGTCCGGTCTCCAACTTTTCCACGCTGCAGTACGGGCCACCTCGACCACCATCTTCACCGTGAAGCACTCCACCCATCCGCGGTCGTCGCCCATCGATCCCGCCACTCACCGCAGGCTTCTCCACCCGATCGCCGCTCAAGGCTTCTTGGTGCGACCCCAATCCGTCTCTTTCACCTCAGCGCCGCGCCCCTTCACCGTCTCCTCGCACGTGGAGCCGCGCCCCGTCTCCCACCGATGGAGCTGGGAAATATTTTGAACGTGCGATTAACCTCCCACGCAGGTACGGCACCACCTTTCGCTATGCAGCACGCAATGCAGCACGACATGCCGCCCCAGCACTTTGGCGCCCCTGCCTACCTGAACGGCGGCCGCATCAAGTCGGAGAACGGCTCGGAGCGCGGCGTGTCACCACATCCCTCGGATTCCTCCCGCTACTCGTCCCAACAACCACAACAGCTCCCGCCCTACCCAATACCCCACAACATGAACGGCATGCGCTACCCATCGCCCACCCAGATGCAGGCCTCCATGCCCATGCTCAACAACAACAACTACATTCCAAATCCGCCAGAACACACGTACGCCCAGCAGCAGCCGACGCCGGACCAGCAGATTCCGCAAGCCGGCGGCCGTCCCGCAAACGAAAATGGCCCGCCCAAGGCCTTTGCGTGCTCGACCTGCGGCAAGGGCTTTGCGCGACGCAGTGACCTCGCACGTCACGGTAAGGAGCTTGGACCTCAACACCAAAAAAAGGCCGCCACTGACATCTTCTAGAACGCATCCACAGCGGCATCCGCCCACACGTGTGCGAGTACCCCAACTGTGGTAAGCAGTTTATTCAGCGATCTGCTCTCACCGTTCACCAACGTGTCCACACGGGAGAGAAGCCTCACATGTGCGAGCGATGTGGGAAGGTACGCCGTGTCACCCGTCCGCTTTACGTGCCATTACTTACACAAGCGACAGCCGTTCAGTGACTCGAGCTCTTTGGCCCGCCATCGCCGCATCCACTCGGGCAAGCGGCCATACAAGTGCCCTTACGCTGATTGCCAGAAGACCTTCACCCGAAGGACCACATTGACTCGTCATCAAAACCATCATACTGGCACAGTGGAGGAGGCTGCGGCGGCCACTGCTGCTGCCCTCGCTTCGCGTGCTTCAGCACCGAGCAGGTCCGCTCGCTCTGATGCTGAGGACTATTCCGAGACCGCGTCGCCATTGAACACTCCTTCCCCCAACGATCGCCCTCTTTCGTTGTCTCCTGCAGCTGGCATGCCTGCGGGTGCGATTCACCGTCAGCCCGAATATGCCTACATGGGTAACATGAATGTGCCACCCCATCTCCGCAACGAGATGCCTCAGCAGAGCCCACGTGCCTCCCCAGCGCTGACTTCGCAGTCGTACACGTCAAATGCGAGCAGCTCTCGCCCCGCCATCACCTCGCATCCCACTGGTTATGGCCCACCGCCGATCCTAGAGCCCCCGGCGTCCGCAAACCACGGCCAATCCGGCACTAGCAGTGCCACTGGTAGCCCGCACATGGCTGCCGTTGGCGGATGGCAGTCCCCGTCTCAACAGGCTATGCCGTCTCCTGGTGCCGCGGACAACGGCTACGTCTACCCGGAGCCGCAGTACGGGAATCCCCCCCACAACATGTACTACCAGAACAACAACATTCGTCGTCCCAATAGCACGGAGCCGGACCACTACAACACGAACCAGCAGCGCATGGGTGAGATGTGGGCTTCGGCGGTTCAGTAAATCCAGCCCTGCCTTTCCTGTATCACTACCACTACTTCTAGTTGAAAGCCTCGGGGTCATTACATCGGTGTTCACGGCAGGATTTATACCCCTGTTTTTCAAACAAAAAATTCTCTTTGTCGTGGGTGTGGAGTTATTCATGGGCATCCTGCATGGTGGCTACATGGATCAGCAAGCTGTTGTTGACCGACTTATTCCCACTCGATCTCCTCGTGTCGAGTTTTCCCTTTGTCCTCTCTCTCTCTCTCTCTCTCTCTCTCTCTTCTGGCGATTATCTATGTTGCATTCCTCTCAATCTGGAATCACATGGGCGGCAGGCAACTATTGCGTCTTCCTCGGGTGCATTTTCTTCAAGGCTAGCGGTGTATGGCGTCCCATTACAAGACTGGCAGGGGCGTCCACGGCTCGCATATCCATCTCTTCTTTTGCGTTTCTCTATCGACACGGACAAATTTTTAGACTGGTACTTAATGAAGGATTTACATCCGCCTTAGAAATAACATGCCGCGTCATGCGTTATATAATGGAGTATTCGTTGGACTGTGATGATGGTGCGTTGACCGAAAAGCGGCGGTGCATCAAGATTTGCCCATGGCAGGAGCGATGCGTAAGCTCATCACAACATCCGACCGCTCCGATGCAAATCGCAGGACAAAGTCACGGTGCGGTGCTTCTTCGATCTCGTAGGCGTACACGGATCAACAGGGCGGATAGCAAAAGCGCGGAAAGAACGAGCAAGCAGCAAGTTGATCGAAATTTGATGCTGCAAGAGCCGCCAGACATCGGTGGTTGGGCGACTGAGACAGGGACAGCTGGAGCCGGCTCAACGCCCAGCCTCGCTCGGACCGTGTGACGACGACAGCGACCCTGAACCTCAGTTCTTCCTGCGCACCCACTCCCGCCACTTCACTGCCTCGACCATCACGACGACTTGTCCCCAAGATCGCCACCGAGACTCGTACAGAATTACTGCCCGCTACGAACGGCTGCGCACGCTTCCCGCGGCCGTATTTCACTCGCTTGCCAAGCTCGACCTCGTGCACGACCGCTTGCATCATATTCCTTAGTCCACGCGCTGCGCAGCCCCCCATAGAGCTATCTCAACCCCGCGGCCCGCTCTCACAGCTAGTCCTGTGAATCCAGGAAACACCCCAACATACAAAGGCCACGCCGGCTGCGCTCCGTGGCACAACCCCAAACCCGCCACAATGTCCAAGGTCGTCAGGAGTGTGAAGAACGTCACCAAGGGCTATTCCGCGGTGGAGGTCAAGGTCCGCAATGGTATGCGCCGCCCGGGGTACCAACTTCTCGCAGGCTAACGAGAGACAGCGACCAGCAATGACCCGTGGGGTCCGGTGGGGTCGGACATGGCTGAGATTGCCCAGATCACCTTCAACAAGTACGCTGAACATTCACCGCGTTGGCTTGTGCTGACAGACACGCAGCTCAACCGATTTTTACCAAGTCATGGATATGCTGGACAAGCGGCTCAATGACAAGGGAAGGAACTGGCGCCATGTGCTAAAGTCCCTCAAGGTGCTCGATTATTGTTTGCATGAGGGTTCCGAATTGGTCGTGACCTGGGCACGAAAAAACATCTACATCATCAAGACTTTGCGCGAATTTCAGCACGTTGATGAAGATGGTCGCGATGTGGGTCAGAACAGTGAGTGGCTGTGACAGCGCTTCAGCTGGCTGTCGCTAACACATGAGTAGTCCGCATCGCCGCCAAGGAACTTACGGCTTTGATCATGGACGAAGAGCGATTGCGCGCCGAACGCGCCGACCGGAAGTCCTGGAAGTCCCGCGTCACAGGCATCGAAGAATATGGAGGCGGGTCTCACGGAGGTGGAGGGCATGCTCCGGATAACGCAAGGCGCAGGGAAGGTCGCCAGCGGAGGGAGAATGAAGAAGACCTAGAGCTCAGGCTTGCTCTCGAGGCAAGCAAGAACGAGGCGGAGGAGGAGCGGAAACGCCGCGAGCGCAATACCGCGACCGAAGCTGATGATGACGACCTTGCCAAGGCTATCAAGCTCAGCAAAGAGGAGGAAGAGCTGAGGAGAAGGGAGCTTGAACAAAGCACCCCAGATCTGCTCTTTGGAGATGCGCCAAGTCAGCCAGCGCAGTACCAGCCCACCGGCAACAACCAAGGCTATCAGCAACAAGGTGCCGTGGACTGGTTTGGAAACCTCGTCGATCAGAATCAGCAACAACCCCAGAACACAGGCTTCCTTAACAACGCATACTCGCAGCCAACTGGAATACAGTCACAGCCAACGGGTTTTCAAAATGGCTATGGTGGTTACAACGGCTTCCAACAGCAACAGCAGCAGCCGACAGGATTTGACGCTTTTGGCCAGCAGCAGGGTTACGTGCAGCCACAGCAGACTGCTTTCAACATGAACAACCCCTATGGGCAGTTCAACCAACAACAGCAACCCATCCAGGAACAGAGCACTCTGCAGCCTGGCAGCCATAATCCTTGGGCAACGAGCACACCGCAAGAGTCGCTCATGCCCCAACCTACAGGGTCCAACAATCCTTTCGCGCCAGGTTTCAATCGACCACACAGTGCGCAGCCGCAGCCACAACGGCAACCTACGCTCAACACCCTGTACGAGCAGAAGACACAGACGCAATTCAACAACACCAGCTTCAACCCTCCTGTCTCGCTATCACCGCCGCCCCCGCAGCCGCAGAAGGAGATGGATCCGCATGCGGCGAAGCTGAACTCTCTGCTTGCCACAGGCGAAGGCCAAGATACCTTCGGAAACGTCGGCAACCTTCGTATTCCGGCACAGCATACAGCACCCGGGACTTTCGTCAACTCGGCTGGTGCGGGGGTAAATCGAATCACAGCCAACGCCACAGGCAGCAATCCCTTCCTCAACTCTCAATTCACCGGCATGCCCCAGCAGAACCGCATCATGCCTGCTCAAACCGGCCCCGTCGGCAGCTTCGGCGCCAACCCATATAGCGGTGGCTCGAACCCATTCGGATCAGCACCGCCTCAGAACAGGCAGCAGGGCAGCGGAAATCTCATCGACCTATAGGATTCGGATAACGATGAGCCTGAAATATATTGTTGAGGGTGGTGAGACATGGGGGGGTTTTCGGGACTGGCGTGGTAGAGTGAGTGGCGGGTTTTCGCTGTGTGATACTTGTCGTTCTTGCTGTCATGGCGAATCCTATTACTC
>JAFHBV010001110.1:0-49209 GCA_019022785.1 Pseudomonodictys pantanalensis
CACCAACCCCGAGGTCACTACGGTAGTTGATGGTATGCAGCAGATGTGAGTAAGCCCAATTAATACCTGTGCAATGGTTCGGATTAACAATGTAATCAGCACCGATGCGAATAGAACGGACTCTCCTCTCCTACGCCTCCCCGCCGAGCTCCGAACTAAGATCTTCAAGTACGCCTTCTGCACTTTCACTGGACCTCTCCAAATCCATCAGCCGCAGTCCGTTCGCAGCGAGCCCAAGTGGGGCTACGAGCTCCATGCTCACCGCCCCCTGAGCCTCCCACTCACCTGCCGTCAGACCAACAACGAGACTGTGTTGCTGCTGTACTCTGAGCCAGAGTTTTCGTTCAGCGGTCCTTATCCCATGCACCTCTGGATCAAGGGTCGTACTCGCCATCAGCGGGATGCTATGGGAGCCGTTGTACTGGATGATCTCGCGAACTTCAACAAGGACGGTCTGGAGGCTGAAATTAGGGCGGAGTGTCAGAATCTCAAGGTGTTGGAGCTAGGTGAGGATGTCGTAGGCGAGGACTTCGAGAGCTACGAGGACGTGGAGGACGATCTTTTCGATTAGGGCATTGTGGCCTTGAAGGATGATTGAAATCTCACGGGTTGGAGTTGGCACGGGACTTGTCTATTCAACAAGCATTGGTTAATGAGCGCCTCGCGCCGGGGTTTAACTATAGAATCTCTTGGGGGATGAGCGTACACATGTGGCACTTTGTCTATTAGCTCGGGCTCATACAGCCTGTTTTGACTCCGATAGGACGCGTCATTAGCCTAGGTAGCTTCCAACAGCTCGTGAGTCCAACCAGGAGTACCTATTATGATAAGTCAGATTACTGGCTGCTCTGCCGAATGTCGAGATATTCCAAGGTTGTGGTGGAATGCAGTCGGAAGTCCTCCAGAGGCAGTAAATTGGAAGGCACTGGTAGTCTTTATCGCCATCGCTCGTAATAGATACCTCGGTGTCCAGAATCGAACGATGGCCGTCACGATAAAACATCCGAAGGGTGACGGAGCTGTCCGCCGCCTCTGAGAGCGGATCTCCTCAATTTAGTAAGCCGAACAATTCGTCATCGTACTAGCGTCTTCGCCCTCGGAGCCCACCAAACACCAACTTTAAAAAGGTTCGCCCGCCAAATGCTATGGGCTCTAGAAGTCCTGGAAGGGCAGCCAGATACACAGAGTCCCCATGGATCCGGGTCTTGCTGCTTTTCTAGATATCCGTTTCGGACCAGCAAGCGCCTAGTCCATAGTTCACAGAGTTCACATCCATGTTGACACCAGGGAGCTTAGCGCAGATTCGGTTAGTGCTTGAGGGCTAGAGTACGAACTCAGAAATCGGGAACACTCCTATATCAGTGATGCTGATGCTGATGCTGATGCGCAAGGATAATATCGACTTTACTCACAATTCTATTTCCAGCTTGGTAATGAACGCGCTGGTGAAGTCGGCATCGTGCTCGGATTGGAAGGGATCATATCTCGCGCGTATGCCCGGCTTTAGGATATAGGACGAAGAACGGTGCTAGTATGAGGGGTTGCAAACTCGAGTACACGAGAAACGTCAATCTTACAACAACTAATCATAGACAGTCAATATCTTCATAATGGGCGCAGGACTCTCGGCCATGTTTCAGCAGACGTTCTTCATTCCAGCTCCGCACTTCACGGAGAAGGACTTATCCGATCAGACGGGGAAGGTACGCACGACAATAGCATCCACCAAACTTACGAGCTGATGAGCCCCAAGGTTCACATCATCACGGGTGGTTATGCAGGCATCGGCCTCGAGCTAGCACGCATCCTATACAGCCGCAATGCCACCCTCTACCTCGCCGGTCGTAGCGAAGACAAAGCGCTCAAAGCCATTGATGCGCTGGGAGCCCAGTTCCCCGCCTCGAAAGGACGCCTCGAGTTCCTGTATATGGACCTTGCGGATCTGACTACCATTAAGCCCGCCGTTCAGAAGTTCCTGTCGAAAGAAGACAAACTACATGTCTTGATGAACAACGCGGCCATCATGTGGCCGGAAGTCGGGCTCAAAAGTCCGCAAGGCTACGACCTCACGACCGCGACGAACGTGTATGGGCCGTTCCTCCTGACGGAGGCGCTTCGACCGATACTGCTGAAGACGGCTAAGAGTAGTGCGCCGGGGACTGTGAGGGTGGTGTGGGCGGCTAGTATTGCGGTTGAAGTCACTAGTCCGAAAGGTTCGGTTCAGTTCGAGGTGAAGAATGGGAAGGAGATTCTGAGCGAAAGATTTGGCGTGAAGGAGCTGTATGGGCAGAGTAAGTGCGCGGCTGTGATGTTTGCTCTCGAAGAGGCAAGAAGATGGGGTGGAGATGGTGTCGTTACCTCTGTAAGAGAATCCCTCCCCCCTTGCCGTCAATGACCTGATGCTTGAGGCCTCAGAACGACTAACGTGTGCAGAGCTTCAATCCTGGCAACCTACGCACCGAGATTGTGCGATCCGCCACTTGGATGGAGAAACTATCCTTGAAAATGATCACGTATCCCCCGCATATGGGCGCTTTCACGATGCTGTTTTCCGGTGAGTCGCATATGTCCAGCGTTCATTCATCAGCCTTATTCTGCTTTTTCGGAACGGGATGCTGACGGCTTTACAGGCTGGTCACCGGAGATCACGGTGGAGAACAACGGCTGCTATGTCATCCCATGGGGTCAGATTGGCGGATACGGTAGCGCGCTAGAGAAGGCAATCAAGCCCATCTCTGAAGGCGAAGAGGGAAAAGTAGATAAGGTGTGGAAGGTCTGCGAGGAAGTTGTTGAGCCGTACATGTGAAGGACGAGGAGGAGGACGTGGATCGCCTTGACGAGTGATTGAGTGATAAGACCAATGCAGGGTGACCGGTTGGAGATTGCTTGACAGATGCGCCAAAAAATACGTGAAACCTGCAGTGTGTATGGTTGCCTTCGTTGGGTGTGCATAAAAGGCGAGTCCACGTGGTTAATTTTGAGTGTAAGCGATGCAACCAAAGGAAGGCGTGCAGCTCCGAATACGCCAGGCAGATTCAAGGGCGCCACCGTGTTTTCTAGGCTATAGCCCTCTGCAAGCGGCTAATCGATATAGGATAACAAGGCAAGGGTTAGACACTTACGATTCGTCACGGCTTGTCTCACCTATGACAGTGGGCTATAGACTGGGAAGCACGACGGGAGTAAGTAGGAGAGATATCAGTCGGGCGCCGACACAGAGAAGCGACATTTCTGCAGGCTGACTCAATGACCCTTCCTGTACTCGATGACGTTGCGCTCAGGCGACGCATGTGGTGTGATGAGGCCCGGGGTCCAGTCAAACCACTCAATCGGGAGGTAGAGAGGCATTGAATTAGACTGGAGAGATCCACTGGACTTCGTTAGTCGAAAATTGCTAACATACATACCCCACTAGAGCACTATTGATGAGTCCGCTCACTGTTCCAGTGAGCCCCAATGTTCACCGCTATGACTTCAGCCCGGCCAGTCAGCAGGAGCTTCGGAGCAAGCGATTTCCGGAGTGAACGGCAGATAGGGCAAGATCAAAAAGGCTGACATTGGGTACTCAAACGATGCGCATCACCAAGAATTCCCAGAATGTTGTTGCACGACATCAAGCATGCTGTACGACGTCATCTGATAGCAGTTCAGCGTGGAATACTCGTGTACATGTAGCCTACATATGTCTGGTGCATCTAAGCGGCCTTCTCGAGCAACATACTGTGGTTTCCCACGTCTGACGGAACGGTCGGGTTCTAACTCGCGACAATAGGCACTCCTGATTGGACTCATAGGGCGTTATGAGCCGCCTAGCCTGGTTCAAATATGTTACTGAACGTGGAATTACGCAGTAGATCATTGACCCTCCACTTCTTGTATATGGGAGGGACGGGGCTTTTCTCCGACCGACTCACTGATCCAGAATGAGCGTACGAATACCACTGGAGAATTAACTGACCTCACGAACGGGGTGACGAGATAGCGGCATTCAAATGAGGCTTGCAGGACCGGTGAAGTCTTTGAAGGATGCGCGATGTCGTCGTAATCTGCAGATTGGCCTTCTTGTCTTGTAGTGGTAGAATGGAGAAGCGGCCGCATCCAAGGCCAATGTAGCGGTGTGTGCTGTCAATTGGCGAGATCGAACCTCTTCTGATGGCAGAGCCTTGGGAGTTGCGACGTGGAGAAACTGACAAGCCATAATAAAGCCACCCTGCCACCGTAAATCATTGAGAGACGCCCGTTCCCGTGCGTCACTCGAGCATTGTAGATTCATTGTTTGAGAGGCCTTCAATCAAGTCCGCCGTAGCTGAATGTGTGCCCCTCTAAGAGCTCGCGCTGGAAGAAAATTTGATGAGGCTCAAAGTTATCAGCTTCTGCTGATTGGATCGATTGCTCTTACTTGCAGGTAAAGGAGGGGAAGCACTGGCTCACAGTGCTTGCTGGAGAGCTGGGCGTGTGAGCATATATCCCGCTGATGACTTCGTGTACTTACCCAAGTGGTCTCGTGAACACGCGCCATGATGGTGGCATACAGGGTGCTTGCAGCCGATGGATGCTGGTAATGCAACTACGAATGGTCGTTCCTGCCAGGCTCTCACCACAAGCGGTGTAACCTTGGGGCATGAGAAGAGTATCTCGATAGCTTTCCGTGGCCTCACGGAGGCGCATATGCTCGGACGCAGAATATGTGACTCAAAGGTCGTGGTCGTGGTGTGGTGTTCACGGACTCAAGGATGGGCTGGTACAGGGGCGCTTGTCTTCAGGCGGTGGCTTACCCAACCAGTACCGGGAGCTTCCTTTTTAGCTTCGTTCATCCTGGCAGGCTCTCCCATCGTTCTCCTGCCGTACGGTCCCAACTCCTGAGTTACTACCATCGACTGAAGCTTCATGGCACCGCTGAATAACCAATACCAACTGCCGTGAGCCGTCCAGCTGTTGGGCCGCTCGAGATCCGTACCCCCCTTCGAAATCGCGCGATCCGAACCGCATGCGCCTTCCATCTGCAGCCCTTGAGCTGTCGCATATGCCTGCAGCCGCCACAAGGCTACAGCACCGTCCAGCAATGGTTGAAAAGCTCTTGGAGGGGGTGAATATGCTGGCTCGATATCCATGATGGCGTCGGGGGGGACAATCTTGTTCGGTCAATGGCTCTTTCCAACGCCAACCCAGGAGGGTCCCTTCTCCAATACACCCAGGCATAGCCGGTGAAGACAGCTCGGCGGTTCCGCTTCATGGCTTCTCATGTCAAGGCGGAGACTTTCGTCTTCACTCCACTGGTGAGCGTCGCCGAAGGATTCCCGTCTACGCTGCTTCGGACCGGTCAATCCTTCTTCGACGTCCACGTATGCGTCCGCAACCCTTCTGCATGATAGCGGAGAGGTATTGCAATTGCAGGCAATCCAGGGCGTTGTCATCGGGATGCTGGGGCACCTCCACGGGGATGAAATGATCGGTGAAGCTGTCTCCCAGCGTGGGTCCAAGCGACTATATAGCTTCTCTAGGTGGACCCATCATGCTCGAAGAGTTTACATCGAAGGACATCCCGCAAGCTTCGGAAGATATTTGTTGTTCCAGTCCAAAGCCTTCTTTTTCGCTACTTCGAGCAACTGCCCAACCAGCTGCGTCAGCAGTCCACTTGCATAATGGCGGGGCCCGCGCAAGCTGGAACACCAACCCTCTCGGATCTTTTGCGCACCAACATCGCCTACAAGGATTACCTGCAGGTTATCGACGAAAATCACCCGCAAGCCGATGTCCGACATCGGTTCTTGAAGTTGAGGACCGTTAGAGCATTGTACTTCGAATGGCAGGTCAGACAGCAGGCTCGAGCCTTCGAAGCGATGTGTGGTGAGGTGGAGAGCGGCGAGATAGATCCCAATGACGATGCCTGCCGCACCAAATATGAGAAGGTGATGGCTGGCATCGATGGGGCATTGAGGTCGTACAGTATGTTCCCGAGATACAATGTCGTGCCTAGGGGTATTTCTCACGTTGGGTTCGTAGGTCGGGCGTTTGAGGAGGATGCGAAGGCCGCCGATGGCCCGGCTGTCAATCAATACTTCATGGATAATGTGTATCGCCGCCATCTGGATCTGCCTGGAAAGGGCCCGAGAGCCCCGAATGGACTGTTGCGCACCGTATATGGCGCTCAAGGCGATCCCGTGCCGACCGACCTTATGGCTCTTGGTGGATGCGATGACGATCTCTTGCGAAGCTTCATCACCTTGAAGCTAATGATTCCCTTCAATCACCACGTCTTCATTCCTTCGCATCGATTCTTCAACAAGCTGCTCGGCCGAGATGGAAACTTGTCTGCACAAGGAATGCGAGGTAGAACGTTGAACATCCTGGTATCTGCGATAGAATGCATGCTGGCCGTCGGATGTATCTCTGGATCAGTAATTCTCGTGTACAACTTGAGCTCTACCAAAAACCGACTCATTGCGGCAACATTCCTAAGTCTCGTATTTCCCTTCCTCGTGGTGTTCTTGAGTAAGGAGTCGATGCGCAACTTCACCTTGGCAGCGGCGTAAGTGTGTCCGCATCCTCTCGTGGGCGTTGGTAGCTAACTTTCCGAAAGTATATGGGCCGTACTGATTGCGTCTGTCTTCTTGTCAACGGCAAATTTCAGTGCTACCTCACACTGAGTTGGATGGGAGTGTTGACTATGTATGCGAGGTCGAATTAACGTTGTTCTGGAAGCTCACCGCCTTATTGTGGAGACCAATCTGCAACGTGCATGCCGCTGCACTTCAGGCACCAACTTAACCCAAAAAAAATTAACAGTCAACAATCTTGAAATAATACGCTGACATATTTTAGTACACCCGCTTTGGTCAAGGGGACAGCCTTGCCTTGGCCTCGTCGAAGACAGCAACGAAGCAATACTCAAAGCTCATCCAGCATGCGTGTCCTTCCATCGTGACTGGTGTCCGCAGATTGAAGCGCTACCTGTAGATGACATATGTGCTTTCCGCATGCTGTCCACGTCGAGGACCCGCCCAAAGCCGATGCGAAATGCGAGCTTGTCAGCTCCCCACCGCCGAAAGTCAAGCTTGGTCGACCCCAAAGCGCCCCTTTTCTCCAAAACCATGCTCGTCGCGCAGGTCACGAAGTAGGTGCACTTCCTGAGCCGCTACATGACGCAGTAGTAGGAAAAGATGGACCTAAGACAGTCTTGAGGTGCGATTGACCTATCGTTGGAATGACCTGTTGGTATATTGTCTTGTCTGCGACCAGTATCGTTGATTCCTATTCTTTGATAAGGAAGTAAAGATGTCGGGCGATGATGCGCTAGTGAGCCACAGACCAGGGCAGCGCAAGGCACCGGCCTCCTGAGACGTTGGGGCTCGCCCACCACGAACTCTCCTCAACCGCACCTCCCTCGCAACGTGCAGGCAACGGTTACACGATACAGCATCGCTTTGGTCTTCTCGATCCTGGTTTTGCATCACGCTAGCATTGTCCGAAGACTTCTCTCTTAAACTTTCGAAGATGAACTCCAACGACGTCCACTATCCTATTCCCCCTCCATCCTCCTGATCGCAGAAACATAGCCTCTGAGCTCAACCGCCTGTGTGAGTTGCTACTTATCCCACAGCCAATCATTATCGCGTTTAGCAAATACTTTTCGCTGGCGACGTGCGTCCTCGTCTGACACATTGCTTTCCCACATCGTCAGACACGGCGAAAAGCCACGAGTCCTTGGGACCGAGCATTCTACAGATGAATATCAGCTAACTCTGTTGCAGCTCACTGTATGCGGTACATCGACGGCCAACAGCCACATGAACAGCCGTCAGCTCCAGGCGTTGCTCCAGCTTCGTGTTGGTGTCTGCTTCGACCTATCCATCCCTCGCTTCGACCACATACTCGGAATCTGACCTATCTTAACATCCCACGATCATTCTCGCCTCAGCAGAGCCGCTTCAGGAAACATGAGTAACAAGACACGGTGTGGAAGGACAGGTTGGAGGTACGCCGTCCAAGTGAAGGTTCATTGGAGCAAGAGACGGCCTGCATTTCAGTGTTCCCGATCTCAATTTCCTGTCCACATCCTAGTGCCGATATAATTACTTCATCACGTAGAAAAAATATGAATGGCTCTCATCATAATAGTACCCCTTCAAAGGATGTTGGATTCTAAATTTCTATACGTGCATGTAGGATTTGGTGGGTGCTAAACCCCGCGAGTGTTGGCTTTAGTTCTGAGAAGCGGGCTGGCTACACCCAGAAGGCATTCAAGATCCACCTTCCCATGCACGCAAAAACACAAGTTTCTTGGTAAGTATATCGTTCGGTTCTCTTATTGTCGTTGTACATCGCGCGCTGTCGCATGTCTTCCTGAGGTACAGTAAGTGACCCAGACCTTCAGGGAAGCGTTACCCGACTTCTCCGTATCATCGTGTCAACAGATTGGCTGACAGGGACAGGCAGCCACAGCAAGCCCAGCCGATGCAAGCAATGCCAACGATGACCCGATCCAAGTCGATGGCGACAAGGGAGGCTAATCATTCGTTACATGCAGCACATCAGTCGCCATTGCGTCGCACACTTCCGATGCCGGCAGCCACGATTTGGCCTCATCAGGCTTCCAAGACGACCTGGAAAGTTCCAAGATCAGCCCATTATTAGTCCCAGCCTGCGTTACAGTGCCGTGCGCACAACTCAACAGCTGTGTAGCGCCGCTGTCATCCAAGAACCTTCCTCTCGATATGCAGCTGTCATGGTACTTGACAACGGAGGCTGCAGGCCCCACCCAGAAAGGCCGAAGAAATTGGCCTATGATGTACCCTGTCGGTCAAGTATCATTTTTATTTGCTAAAACCCCTCCCCTTTGCGCTGCAAGCGATGATGGCCACTCCCTGGGTCGCGGTAGAGGAAGGTTTGAGTCGTGCATATGAGGGACAACCGCTAGGCTGGATGTGATCTTGGGGTGTATTGATAACTGTATAATTATAGTTAAATCACTTCATGCATTTCCAGTTCCGAGCAGCTGGCTGGGAAGGTGCATGCGACAATGTCCGGAGCGCCAGCACCGTTGTCGCCGACCAATCGCTGGAAACTTCTCGCCGCGTTCGTTTCTGAAACACACCTTAGGCATGTGTCGCTGTGCCTCAATGTCGCAAGAGTCAGCCACCATCGAAGCCGCCTCAATTTCCATGTTACGAAGGAACGCCACCATGCTTCGCAATGGAGCTGATGATCTCTATACCGCTTGAAATGAAAACTGGGGGGTGTAGATTTTGTGTGGGAAAAAACGCATTATCTCGCTTCACCATGTCCAGCACAGATCACTGCGGCTCAAAACGCTATGTTGTGTCAGCCTTAAAAAGGCAAATGAAATCGCCGCCCACCGTCACGGGAACGATGGGCACGAGCGTTGACTATGCGCGTCGGGGCGGCTTCTGGCCTCCAGGCTGCTGTTACCTTCTCTTCGATATCATGCTTCCTATTGCCTCTCCATTCATTCTGTGACAGATCGAAAATGCGACCGGAGTCTTCTCGCTCCTTCCCCGCTAGGGACCGACAATGCTATTTAAAGACAGAGTTGCCGTCGCCCTCAAATCGTTGGTCGCTCGCGGCGTCCTTTTGACCATGCCGACCTGAAATCCACACTTCTCTTTGCGACACCCGAGCGGCACTCTTCTTCCGCCTTGGAGTCTAAATGGTGATATTTCGTGCTTCCCTACCTTGAGTAACGGTTCACTCTAGCCAATGCGAAAATCTACTGATCCTTTTGCTCCTAGATTGTATTGTGTTCAGGGCTCTGCCCTAGACCCACGCGCTTACGAGAATGTGACAACGCGACGTAACCCCCGTACCCCACGATCGTAAATCTACAATTTCTACACACCTTCCCGATTTTAGGAGCCTTGCGTCTCGCCTCGTGGCGCGAACGGGAGATCCGAAACTACGTTGCTAGCGGACCCACGTGCGTGAGGGCATTATCCGAACGACACTGTCTCTCTACGATCCGTTCAGACCACAACGCCCCGTCGCAGTTCAGTATCTCATTCCTGCCCCAGCGCCTTATTGTTATGTTCGCACTTCTTTCCGGTGAGGAGCTTGTCGCCTATAGTCACAAAGTGAGGGTTTCTTGGCATGATGTTGGACTTGGAGACATGGATGAACCCGGGGCTCGGTCTCACCCAGCTCGCAGAACAACGTCGTCAAGCATCTTTGGAAGTAGTTCGGAAAGGCTATACCTTATCTTGACTTCATATCCGCTACAGAATGCTGGCCACCGCTCGTCTTCAGTAGTCCCTAGGTTGTTTTAACACACTCTTCCAAAAGCACAGTTTGACAGCCGACGTGCATTGGCGGGTCGCCGGTGGAGTCGTCGAGCGCGACACAGGTGGTAATACTGGCGGATAATACACTTATCTTGGACACTTGAGGTAGCTGGGAAAGTGTGGATGGATGTATAGAGCGTGTGCCGGCCCCGCGTTATTGGCTTTGGTACAAGGACAGTGCGTATGTGTAGAATAACAGAAGGCAAAGTGCAGAAACTAAGGCTTGCAAGTGAGCGAAATATGAAGTATTATCAACGGCACAGTTGCTTTGGCTCAGTATTCTGGCTTCCGCCAATTGACGTTGGCTCATTGTGTTATCGGCCTACTGTAAATGCGTACCATCGCAGCATCCTCTCCCAAATGGTATCTTAGTTGTTTAATAGACATGGGCAACTCTACGAATCAAAGTATCGTTCGAGCTGCTTGAAAAAATGTCGAAATCGGCGGAAGAGCTCCTATTGACTCCGACCTTCACCCAAAACTCTTGCTGTGAAGTGAATCATCTTAGATGTCAGCCCTTAATTTTCAGATCAGAACCCTAAACCTTTTCAGCCCGAGTTCCGCTTTTCATCCCTTAACTCAGGCGAGGCAGGCGCCGACGCCGAGAACTGAGCCACGCAACAATCACCATTCCCTGTATAGTGTTTTTTGCCCTCTTACTCTCTTTTCCAATACTGACAGAAAACCTGTTGACCAAAAGCACCCTAGCCCGAGTCTCTGTAGCGACAAGCCCGGCAGAGATAGCGCAGTTTGACCCCCTGCACTGCCGCTCTGGACACAGGATCGAAGTGGGTCTCTCCTGGCCGGTGAGGCAGAATGGGAAAAGCTCGTGGCTGGTAGCGCTCCGTAATGACACCGCATAGCGGCTCCATCGCCGCAAAGAGTGCTCTTGAAAGGAGGCAACCAATACTCCAGAAACAAGGCAGACGACTTGTCAAGCATGTCCTACTGGAAGGTTCCATGTTGGCGAGCTGATCCATGAAGATTCTACGAGGGTAGCGGCTCCCTGCTGCCTTCAAGCTCTCCACGAGGATGGTATTGCTTGGGCGTGAAGAAAGCGTCCCTGGGAAGCTCCGGCCCAGTCAACATACGTCAAGTCGGCGTTGCTTTACTGCTCTGGCGAAGTAAATACGTGCCTCAGGTGGTCGACCAGGGTTGCCCACCTCCGGGAGGTTCTTATCGATATCAATTTTGGTGCGGGTACTCCGTTGTGGGATTCGGCAACACGCCCAGGGCGTCTTTCATCGCCCAGCCGCCTCTTCCGCCACAGAGTGCGCTATTCGCGAATTAGCTAGACTCGTGTGATGAGAAACACAGAGAGTGAAATGTTGGTATCATGCCAGGCGTCGTCTCTCATCCAATGCGAGGCCGTGCTAGAGCCTGGCCGCGAAGCACCCCCCCAGGGCGTCCGAGCGCCTACGTTCTTCGGGGACTGCATCCGCCTCCGCCGACCCTTGATACCAGAGCTCTCATCTCATCTTCATCAGCCCTGAGCTTGCACTACTTCCATCTGATCCTTTTAGACGCCCGGATTCTTGTCTAGTTGAACACGCATTCTTTCTGGCTCTTGCGATCTCCTACTATCGCCAATCCCATCAACCAACCTCATTCCATTCCGCGAGAAGTCGAGCGGTCGCTTACTGGCCACCAGCGCAGGCGGCTAGCATCACCTTGGGGCATCATAATGGCTTGACTGCGAGCTTTCCCTTCTTCGAATTCGGCTATGGCTACAGGAAAGGAGGGAAACCCGAGCCTTCGTGAAAGTTCGGAGTCAAAACCATCGTGAGCGCGCATTGAAAGCTGGACTTACATAACCGCTAGGTCCTTGCCGATAACACCATTGTCCAATGCCGTTTCCCCTCCGGTATAGCGGCGCCGCTCGACTCGCATGCCCCCATGCCACGAAGCGCCCTCGAATGCGCAAGTGCCGACTCCTTCACCAGTAGCGACTGACGTCGGCCCCCCCATAAAGGCTTGTTTCGACGACACCTTGCAGGGCATACCATGGCGTGATGGGACCAACGGTCTCCGGGTGACTTCGAGACGGATGCTTCCATACTGGGAGGGATTGAAGAGATGTGGTGAATCAGTTCGCAGATCGCAACAGATAAGGCACCGGCTGTGGCTCATTTTTCTGCGCCGGTTGCATGCCCATTCTCGCTGATTCGACACATCGAAATAATCTCGGAGCAGCTCTCTTAAGATTGGAAGAGCTCGCCCAGAGAGCGCAGGAAAAGGCAGGCGACGTAAGCGGGTGCGCAAGACCGTACCGTAAGGGTTGCTCCTTGTGAGAGCCCTGGACAGCCGCCTTATATCACGGGAGGAGATTGGGACTGCGAGCAGTCGATCAGCACGCACAATCAAGGGCTGAAGCACCAACCACATCGCCTGTTTCCACATCCGATGGGACGCGTCAACAAATCGAGTTGCTCGCAACGGCCTTATGAGTCCAATCAGGAGTAGCCGTTGCCACAAATCAAAACATGGCTATTCTATCAGAGATGTGAAAACGTGGTACTCCGAAATGGCAATTTTAGCTTTAAAAACCCTTTTGTAGGGAGATGTGTAGCCCAAAAAAGATCTAATTCAACTCCCGTAAACCTCCGACTTTTTTCTCTTCCATGTTGTGCCCTCTTCTATGTGATCATCGGCAAAGTGACAAGATAAAGTAACACCCATATCAAAAGACTCCGTAACTTTTATATCGCGCGTGAATCATACGGGCAGCTTCGTGATTTCAGACTCGGCGGGGTTTGGCTTCGGAGGCGAGGTTTGCATATCGTGCTCGACTTCGGTTTTTTGAGCGACCTTGAGGAACAAGCGTCAGTTGATGGCAAATTGTAGATGTTATGGCATCCCCACTTACTATGTATCGTCTCGGGGGAGGATGTGAAGGTTCGCCCGCCGACGCGTTTGGGAATGGCCGCGCGGGCACGCCGGTATTCGATCGTAGAGGACTCTTCGGCGGGGGACGCACAGGCATCTTCGAATACGCCTTTGAAAAACTGAATTGAAGGTTTCCTGGTGTGTTCCCCGTTCGGGGAGGTCGCTCCGTCTTGTTCGTGCTTGAGTCTTGGGATGACTGCGTAGGCTTGGGATGGGCACAGCTCGACGAGTTGCTGGGACCCGACGACGGGACTTTTGAATAGCGAATACGCCCTAGATAGGGTTAGGCGACGATTTTGCGACTCTGTATCGTGCACTTACGTAGAGGTTTCGGATCGAAGGTCGGGAGAATGACGACGTGTCCGGGCATTTTGGCTTGAAGCTGAACACGTAATATTATGGCACGGAAGGCCAACCCAACGCTGGCGTGGAGCAGTTCTTGTATGAAGGGCCCAATGCACGAAAACTCATCGGTACAAGCTCGTTGATTTCTTCAGCATCGCGACCGGATTCCAGGGCGGCGCCGCCATGCACTCAAGGTAGCGTGCTGCGTTGGTGCTGACCGGGGTGGTCCCATTGTGCGGCTCGCCGCACACCGCATCGCAAGTCGAGTCAGTACATTAGACGCAATTGGTATAGACGATTTCGCGGTGCAGGTAATCGCAGATGCCTAAAGCCACGCTTCGTGCATGCATTTGGCCGCTGAGGTCGTTCGCCGCGAGCTGGGTCCGTGGGATAGGAAATTAACGGTGCGCCGCGGATGTAGCAAGCGAAGATCCCGTCGCGGAAGCGGGATGCGCGTCGTCACCGACCAACTCTGTACCTCGTTGGTTCGATACACGTGGGGTGTTTTGAACCTTCAGGATGATGTGGAAATAGGAGAGCTTCAGAGACTCCAGCGTAGCCGAACGCACATGTTGCCTTGCCGTTTCTTGGACTCGTGCACGACCCGGTGGCCCATACGAGACCCTAGGAGACAGAATAGTCACGAGTTGCCAAAGACGAGAGTGCTAAACGTGGTTATCCACTTTTCGAGGCCTTTGCACCGGAGCATCGTCTAGGTAAATATCCGCGTGGTAGCGTCCCAAACGGTTAGCGGATGCCGAAAGAGATTCCTCATCCAACGAGTCTTGTTGCCTTCTCTTGACGTATCTTCACGCACCACAACCCTCACAGGCGTTTCATACGCATTTACAGCTCTTTGAAAATAACCTGATTTGTTGTGGCCGTCACGAACACCGATGCCACAGCAAAGAAGGCAGCCGTATAGGCAAAAATTTCGCCGTGTGAAAGGCGATTCGACAATGCACGAGCGCAAACAGAGAAGACGAGGCCAAATACCCCCACGAGTGCAATCCGGACTTTAAGACGAACCTCGATGACGAGGACAAACATGGTGCCCATCAGAAGAAGAGGAACGAAGAGACATGTCACCACGTCGGAGAAGAGGAGAATGGCAGGAAGCTTGACCCCGGTTTTATCCGAAGAGGAGGGAGACGTGCGGTTCCAGAATCGTAAGCGAAGACGTAAGCGTTGCAGTCGTTGGAGTATGTTGCGGTCTATCCAGTCGATATGGTTTACGCAAAAATTCGTGAGCATGTCACCATCGTCGATATCTTTCCATGTGGCGAAGTCCCTGGCGTCTGGATTCTTGTAGTCGTCGGCAGCACCGGCTTCTCCAGTCGGGACAAAGGTTCCGTTCTCGAAAAGGTCAGTGTACTTGCACATCTGCTTGTTGAAATACCGCGCTTGCGCGGGCAGTTTCATCAGCTTGTGCGCCAGGAGGAGATCTTGAGCTGAAAACAGTCGGTCAGTCACGGCTGCCACAATTCGGAGAAATGAATGGGATGCACTCACTGTAAGTCCTTAACCTGGTATCGTATCTCATCCATCGGTCATAAAGCCTTCTATCCTTAACTTTGACGGCAAGTCTGGGGCATTCGAAGATTCCGAAGGTGCCAGTACCAATATCCACCCCTTCCTCATTCACCCCGAATGCCTGCACGGCCTCGTTCAGGACTTGTTCCTCCCACATCAACTCTCGCGCATCATCATACAGTTTGTTAACCCATTGTGGGCCGAAGCGACGGAATTTTGGCAGTTGTGGTAGGTCGCCGCAGTCAACGTAGAAATCGGCGGGGCTGATGTTGGGTAGCTCCTGCAGCTCCATGCTGCCTCCGGGACAATTGTCGGCCATCAGCCGATTGGAGCTAACTGCGAACGAACCGGTGGCTGAGGTATACTGCTGGAGTTCTGAATCAAAACCCGCGATTAAGATGAAAGAGCAGATGAGTTTCGCCTTGAGAGGTTGGTTATCGACAATGGAGGTTCCACTAACATTTATATATGTTCGACGACCGTCATTATGGCCTATGGTCAATCGTCCAATCCTGGGGTTTCTTTCATTTTTCTACTCCACGCGCAACATCCAATGAGCTCCAGCCACTCTCAAACACCAACACCGTTCCAGCTGTAAGTCTCTGCAGGTACTATTTTTCGACTGGAAAAACATCTTCTTCGTTCTTGCCATCCAAAGTTATTGGAGGGTTCTCGTAGGGGCGGAAAGGAGACGACATCCAGGTCTCTTAAGCTTGGAGGGCTGCTTCGCATGATGACTCGCTCTCAGGATGGGGCAGAAGCCCCTGGCGCGCGACAAATCTGGAGCTGGGATAGCTGCGCGCAGAATCGATTATCCCCGAACGACAACCACTCGCAGCCCTCCTGAACCGATGCAGCTCGGGGGATTGGAAGAGCATCAGCCTTATGGGGCCGCTGTCAACCTCGGGAAGAAATAGCACGGATGTCGGTAAGAGCCGGTGGAGGAGCGGACGCCCGGGTCTTCTCATCGAGTCGCAACCCTCCCTGCCTGGGGCTACACGTTCTTAGTCGTTGAGCCATGTGCGGGCCGTCACAGCGGTTAACCGGGATGCAGGTGCTTAGCTGCCGAGCACCGTTGCTGCCATGTTGACATCGGGCTCCCTCGTCCGCAGGGGGTATGTGGAGTGAGAGAAAAGAGTGTACAGAGCAAAGCCACGGCTGCAGCCGCGACGTGTCTTCGCCGGCATTACACCGGCCCCACTCTGCCTCGAGGTGACTTGCAGGCCTGATCTACAGAGTGTGGATGTCCTGCTCGATGCTTTCAGTATCGAATGTGGCTCCTATTCCTCCTTGATCGCTTATCTGTTTGATCTCATCGGTCACAGCCTCGATATGACGCGACGTGCCCAGCCTGCTTTCTCCGAGCGTTGTAGAACTGTTGCCGCTCCTGAGCCTGGTTCGAAATGCACTTGCACTTCGATTTATCGCTGATTACATCAAATCCACTTCGCTGAACGGTTGCAGCTGCCCTCTAGAACCAAGCAGGCACGCCTGCGCCTTGGGATTGACGGTTTGGCAGAGGTAAGCTGGACTGGATACACACGGATTACACATTTTGGGCCAATAGGGAACTGCTGTAACCAAGCACTTAGTTTTTGGACCAGTTGCACAACATGTTTATCGGCAGGGGCGCGATGCGTACCTCTGTGCTATCCAGAGAGGTTTCCACCTGCATAGTAGCCTTGCGACTGCCTTATCTCTGAGCAAGGCGAGACGCTGTGGCAAGTCTTGAGAAACTGCTCTTTTTATTTGAGCTTCTACCACGCTCAAATTCATGATGTAATTATGGAGTCCCCCGCAGCATCTGACACAGGGAAGCAAGAAACGGAGAACTGTTATCCATTGCCCACCACCCTTAAATGCAACCATCGGTCGACCCGACGAGCAAGATCGTGTGCTCTGCTCACAACCGCACGGCGACAGATACGCGCGGACTTTCCAGACAATATTCTGCCCGAGTTGTGGGTTGAGCTGACGCTATTCGTGGGTGAAAAGCCCCTCCAGAGCTCTCGGACGAATCCCAGCGAATCCCAGCAAGCCTCAGCAGCAGAGGCGATAGACCCCACGATGAAGAGCCTCAGTGACCCCGCATACGATAGCTAGCCGCTGGAGTCTGAGGGGCGACCGCTGACATGCAGATGGGTCCTAGGTGAGTTCACCTTGAAAGTATGGTGTCCTGTCAGAGTTAGGCAGGCATCTCGCAACAGCATTATCTGGTCATTGGTCAACCAAGCTGTCTCACGAAGATGGAGTGGCCAGTATCTCATCAAAATTTAGCGCCTGATCCGACCCACAGCCTGTCCGTCTAGCAGTTACGAATTTGGGGGGTATCACGTTCATGGAGTCCAAGTTCAGGGGCTTGACGACATCTGAAGTTTGGACAGCGTTCGGTTGATTAGTTACGTCGGAAATAGCTCCCTCCGGACTGCAGTATGTTCACACAGGAGGAGGCGATGATGAGTCGACATTCTGAAGTGCAAGAAGGTAGCCGCTCCATCGATGCGCGCCCATCTAAGAATCTCAGCATTAATCAAATAACAGCATCTTAATGCGAAATTTAAGTCTATTTGCTCGCATACCGAGGTTTCGCAAAAGAAACGGCCAGCAGGCAATGCTTCTTCAACATTGTATGCGCCATTACATGATACGTACTCTTATGTTGATACGAAGGGCTGCATCTGACGTCAGCTTCAGGGACATTGGGTTGATGAGACTCTGTAGAGATCTTGAGGGTCTCTAGAATGCGAGGCTGGAAGAATCGAGGTCTTGATGTCCGGACAGCCCCGGGCTACGATCCCGTACAGCCTTAGTCAGCAGCACAAGAGTCGACCTCCTGGACCATGACAAAACCAGAACGACCATATATACCAGCTCTTTCCTCACTTCGGTGTCACTTATTTTGCAAGGGCTAAGTCATTTGTAGACTTCTTCAAACTTTCCATAGACCAGAGGTGGCATCGCTCATCCCGCATGACGGCTTGGGACCCAGACGACCATCAAGCACCACTGCATCATAGCCTTATCCTTGAACAACAGACCTTGACATATACTCTATGCACCAGCTGACCCAATATATAGACGTCGTAGAAGCGCGCATTGCTCCTCGGCACAGCAAGACGGCATCTGATCATGTGTAATAACCTTCCAGACGACACTCTTGGGCAGCCTTGAGAAAACTATGACTGCAAGTCAAGAAGTGATGTCTAAAGAGCGGGAAGAATTTTGTCCGATGCCGGTGTTGTCAGCGCTGATTTCGTATCCACTTCGTCCTTCTTCACTTACAGCTCTGACGGATACTCTAGGACGGAAGCATTGACACGCCAGAATCGCGGCCTACGCTCTTCAAAGCTTAGCCTCAAACATGCAGTGCCAGCCTCGCGTTCCCATGACTCCTTCTCGGTGCCTTACTCGGACCTCTCACCGGAAAGCGCACGCAAGCCACGGTATCCGGATTTTACCTTACCGTGTGTTTCCACGTCCAATGGAACAGCCAGGTCTCCGACTCGCTACAAAGGATATTCCTGGTTGCATTCATAGGCCGTTGTGAGCCGACCAGGGTACTTAACGCGTTCTGTCGGACGCGGAACATGCAGTAAAGTTGTCTAGGGCAGGCGAACCGGCATCCATCGTGTGCGACGCTCAAGAAGCATGAAAGTGGAGAATATCACACGCACGATACCTCAATTGGTTGGGATTGCGTGTTCAAGATCCTCACCGCTTACCGGTGTGAGTGGGGAACTCGCGACGATCGGTAGAGGGGTTGGGACGGAGCCAGCTCGTTTCCTTACCTGTTTGTCTGTATCGATATCTTTGTATCGATACCACGGGTAAATGATCCCAAGACCCCTGCTGCAGCATCAAGCCATCGAGCCACGAAACAGCTAATGCCTTGATTCCATGCGGCTCTTGCGCCCCGGAATGGTGAGGGGATGAGAAGATCTGGGAGGAAACCTGGCATCAACCGTGTGCAATTAACACCCAGTGCTGCAAGACGGATCCCATCTGTTTCTTGCTAATAGTGTCTCTAACTAGGCATGAGATCCTCGCGCTCGTCGTTCGCAGCTCGCGTTTTCCCAAACCGTTCACAGAGGCATGGTCCGCTCCGCTAGCGTCAACGTAAGTCTACGTTCAGCATATGCACACGCCGCCCATCTTCACTCCCCGCTCATGTGCTTCCGAAATTGTTTTTACTTCTGCTTAGAGTGACATTCCCAACGTCGAGTCGTGTTGGTGGGACATGGTCAGTGTACTGTCCCTCGAAATGCCAAGACACCCTTCGAGCGGCGTCATCACCCAACACAACCAGGCTGGACAAAAGTTAGCAGAACCACTCCGTGAAGCGCTTCAAAATCTCCTCTTTCCATGCCAGTGTTGCGAAAATTCCTATACAGTGAGGCCTAGAGCAGCGAACCGCGAGCGAAACTGCTTCGAAGTAAGCTGGGGGCAGACACTGGCGGGGTTTGCACCTCATCTTTTCCACCCAGCCTCTCCGAGTCCTCAACGCGTCTTTAAATATCGCCTTTTCCATCATCCCGAAATCCTGAGCTCTCCGCCCTATCCCCGCGAGGTCGACCTTCGCTCTTCATCACACTTACTTGGCCAGCTCCCACCCTCGAAGCGCCGCGCCCACGATCACGCCCCTGAAACAATCCCAAAGAATATATATACATAGGCCATTCATCTCATAGAAGCATGGAGCAACGACACGCGGCACCTAGAAGACCCCAGAGAGCTAGCTGGGGCATGCTTGGGCTGTGAGGGTCGTGGAATGAGCCGTCGACACGACCGCCTGGACCTCCTGGATAACCGCTTCTTTTCTGTCAACTCTCGATTGGATTGCATCTATCTGTGCGCACGTCAGTAGCCCAGGCAAATGAAGATACTCAAATAAAAAGCTGACAAAATGACCAACAGACTCACCACGCTCACCCTATCTTCTCGTTCCGAGTCAAATCCCGCGCCCAGATCCCAGCGGAAAGCCTCGACAATACGCGCCAGAAAGAATGACTGCCAATGCTGCCATACAAAGGAGGACTGTAACGCCAGGACCTGTTGTCGATGCCTTCACCTTGGCTATGACCTCGGACGGAAGAACCAATGGGTTGCTACTGTACTCTCCGTGATGGAGACGAGTCTGTGAAGTCATTTCCTCTTAGAGGAAGCTCTGACCAAGTGAGTACATTGTTGTCTGCCGTGTTTACCCTTTTCATGCTTCTTCTCGCCCCCGCTGCTCCTTCCTTCTAAATACTGATGACGTAAGGTAAATACACCGGACATGATATTGACCTCGCCCTCGATCTCTTCGCCCCACGTCCCGCACTCGAATACACGAAACTTCGCAGCGACAGACCTACAAGATGCCGCTGTCGTTCGCCGAAGCCAGGCGGGCGCATGAGAACATCAAGCGGCTAGAGAATTGTACGTTCCTCTGAGACCCATGTCCTCCAACCTTGCTAACAACAAGTTCCAGACATGTACCACCGGCTGGCTGTTGTTGTCGAGAGCAGCAGATTCATTGCGAGGATTGACGATGACGATCAAGAATGGGCTGCCGCAAACCCCGCTCAGCTGGAGCACTTGATGCAGGTCCACGATCGCAATGAGGCCTTGCTCGAAAAGGCGACAGCAGATTGGTGGAATGCGGCGAACACTGCCGCTGGCACAAAGCGACCTTTCCCAGCGCCGCCAAAGCCAACATTGAAGGCCCGCAAGCCAATACCAACGTCACACGAGCTGACCCCAACACCTTCTCCTCCACCTCCACCTCCACCACCGCCAAAGCGAACAATGCCAGATCACCCACGGCTACCTCTCCTATCGAGTGAACATGATGCAGTCGACGGAAGCGGCCGTGACACGTCTCTGAGCTGGGTATCAGCCGCCGGACGAGGCGGACGACCTTGTGGCTGGGGCCGGTCTCGTGGACCACCTGGAACCTCTCGAATTCAAACACGTCGGTCGGAGCCTGCAAAGAGACAACCAACCACCACCAGTGAACACAACTTGTGTCTACATGCCGCAAAAGAGGATGACAATGAGGATGAGTCGATCATCGTTGACAGGAAGAACAGCACCGAGGAAGAATAGGCAAAACGGAAGAGACAATGGAGCTGGGTTCTGTTTCGTCCCGCTCCTCGGCGATCCCAATTGATAGGGCTTGTGCCAAAGCCCATGTGTCTTCAACGGGCTGCTTGTGTCTTAGCTGCAGGGGCCCTTGTAGGTCGCTGCCAACCGCTAGGAGGTTGTGTCGTATTCGGGCGGACCGCAAGGAAAGAGTGGAAGGAGAACAAGAACGAGACGATGGCGATTGTAGGTGCTTGTACACACACGGCCTCTCATGCCTGGACTCAGGGCGTGTTATCCGCATCAAGGCTCCATTGCGTTGAAAGAAGATGTACATTAATCCGACCCAAACCTCCGTAACCCTTCATCACCCCCCGTGCTTGAACTCCTTATTGTGACTTCCAGGGTGAAAGTAAGTGTTGCCATCTAGACCAGATGCCCCTTCCCTCTGCAGTGTGCTCATTCCTCCCTCCACGGATGACGTAAAGCAAATTTGATCTTGCCCACAAGGGATTTTCGCCGTGCCAGTACCATCCCCAACCTCAACACCAACACCCACACCCGCTCAATCAAAATGCCGACCTACCACTCCAAAGAAGATCTTACCGCCCTCGAGCAACGTATGTCCATCCCTCTATCAACACCCTTTCTTCTAACCCCACGTAGGAGTGCAAGAATGCCGCAGAGAACTTGCCAAGGTGACGAACATTGTCCTTTACCTGGACATTTCCCCCCGCGGTCGGGGATTTTGCCGGGAGAATCCTGCCAACGCGCAAGGAATTCGTGCCACTACAGTGCTCTCCCACTGCAACAAGATCGCACAAGCAGAAGCCGACTTGCAAATTGCTCTTGTCGACAATGCCATTTTTTACGCCAATGCCGCACACTAGGCCTGGATGGCGGCACACGCGGCCTTGGAATCGCGTCCAAGGGCCCCGAATATGCCGCATGTGCCGCCAACTTCACCAGCGAATGATGGAGAGTCTGCCGGCGACCAAATATCGTTGCCGCGGAGCACGTCTGAGGATTTCCGAAGGTGGGACGGCCGGAAGACACGTAAATCGGTTGCCGAGAAGGACGGAAGGACAAGGATAAAGAGGGAGCGAGTGGGTGAGGAGGACGAGGAGCAGAAAAGGAAGAGGAGGAAATTGAGATGAGATTAACCGCTTTCCGACCCCAACGCAGGTGTCTGCGTTCTGGGTGTACAAGTGTCGATTTGGTCGGTCTCTACGGCTCAGTAGGCGTCTGCTGATTGCCGTGCAAGACCTACAAATGTATGTAAATGAATTTGACGACGAGATGCCGATACATACCTTCAGATACCTCATTCTCTGCGTGATCATATTGTCACATATCCTTCCACTGCCCACAAGTATTTCCCCGTGTTGTGCGCGGGCCGGGAAGGAATGCCCAAAACGCTCTTACCTCTGTATTCGATGACTCTGTGCTCGTGTCCCTATAGCAGAAGCGTCGCGCACCCAGTCCATTCTCAAGAACACGATGCTCTTTAACTAACGATGCATTCTCGCACAATAAGCTAGCTTTCCACAGCAACGAGGTATCCAAATGCCCACACTTTCAACAAAAAATGCAGCCGCAGCAATAACAAAAAAAAACCCTCCATATGCATGTAGGAAGGAATGATCGAACGATGCAACAATAGGGACCCCGCCCTAGCAAAGCCAGAAACACCGTACAACACCAACACCAACCCATGATGAATGCCCGCTCAAATGCATCTTCAAGGCTAGAAGCAACAATGGAAACCCCCATAAAATAAACGGAGGCGTGCAACACGGCAACTACTCACTCAAACGTCATCTTCATCTCCCCTTTCCCTCCAAACTCATCCCCAAACTCATCATCGTCCGCCCAGGCATTATACCCCGGCGCCAGATTGACACCCGCTTCCGGCGCTGTATTCGCGGATCTGAGCCCCGGCCGTGGTTCCATTTCCCCCTTCGCCTTCGACGCCACGGGTGCCGGGAAAGACTCCGGCTTGTCGTTCCAGCTCGGCGCTGTGGGCGTATTCCAAGACTCTATCCTCGTGGGCGTGGGCTCGTAGGCAGGTAGCGAGGAGCGTGACCGAGAAGTTTCGTACGCGGGGAGCGGGGACCTTGCGCGCGGAGGCGGGGAGGAGAAGGACGAGTCGAATGTCATTGTCATTCCGCCGCCGTGATTCGGGGCGTCGAATTCGTCGTATTCTTCGAAGCTCTTCTTGCGGTCGCCGTTGGGTGTGTGGCTTCTGCTGTTGGCGTTGGAATGGTTCGAGTGCGTCGAGAGGTTCGTTGTACTTCCGCCGAAGGTGGACGAGGGCCCTACGCCGAGACTGTCGTTGTAGCTCTTCGTTTCCCGTAGCGCGCTGTAGGGCCCCGGACTCGTGGCCGCCATGTCGATCTTCATCGGCGGCAGCGTCGACTTGATCTCTTTGATCTCAAACACCTCGTCCTCCACAGTATCGTACCTCTTCTCCTGGCGACTCAACTCCTCCACCTCGGCCCTGATGGCATCGATGTCGAACATGACATTACTTTCTGCGATCTTGCTCGGGTCGTCGTCCTTCTTAACCTCTTTATCTTTGGATTGACTCTTTTCATCGTAAACCTCCCATGCCTTCTTCTCGGCCTTCTTCTTCCGCCAGAAGCTGAACGCGCCTTTCTTCTCTGGCTTCTTCTCCAGCTCTTTGCGCGCTTCTTCGATTTCGTTGATGAGCTCGCGTTGCCGCTCTTTGTGGTTCTCAGGGTCGGCTTCTTCGA
The DNA here is from genome assembly GCA_019022785.1 of Pseudomonodictys pantanalensis. NCBI lineage: Eukaryota > Fungi > Ascomycota > Dothideomycetes > Pleosporales > Parabambusicolaceae > Pseudomonodictys > Pseudomonodictys pantanalensis. The sequence goes on from JAFHBV010001110.1 coordinate 23,879, forward strand.
TTTCGGTGAAATCATCGGATTCGACTAGCCAGCCGACTTCGCGCATCAGTCTGGGCATGGCTGTGCGGTACGCCATGTGGCCGGGGACCAGCTCGGTCACGTTGATGTTTTCGACGCCGGGGACTTCGACGGGGGCGAGGCCGGCTACGCGCATTATGCCACCGGAGGTCGCGCGGAAGAGGTAGCCTGGGGAATGTTAGGAGAAGGGAGGGGGGAGCGTAGTGGGAAGGAAGACGCACCGAGGATCCAGTCGTTCGTCGCGTAGCCGTTGACGAAGCGACCGGGTACAATGGCTCTTGCTCTGATGTATTCATCCTTCTTCGCGACGACTGGCGTTCCGAACATGTACACATTCTGCACGATGCCAACCGCTCCTCGGTGTGCCAGCTCTTTCAAGCATGCGAAGATAACTCTTGAGCCGAGGGAGAAACCGACCAAAGTGATAGGGCGCGTGCCTAGATTTCGATCGATGAGGGAGTCGGCGAGAATTAGACCTGCCATATCGGCGCGGGCTTGTGAGACAGTCCAGGGATTGTCGATGAGATAGGCGAGTTTGGTAAGGGCGACGGGGAGCTGGATGGCGGCCATAAGGGCGATGAGGATGGTGCTTCCAAGGACTTGCTGGAGACCTTGAGTGAGGGCCTGTGGAGTATTAGTAGCTGAAGTATCTTGGCAGGGACGAGCCGCATACCTCAGTGGCGAGAATATTGATGGTATCACCCATACTCCTCAGCATCTCCGGCTCCCATAGAACAGAGTAGATATCACCCATAATCGGGTCCACCGTACTGTATGGCAACCGAACGTCATCGAGGTTACCATTCATCCATCCTGCGAGCGTAACGATGAGGTTCACCCTCTTGTTGTTATGCAGTGGTCGATACTCGAATGTTTTCACTGAACCTGTCCGCCTGTCTGCAGCTCTGACGGCAATGGTGCCACCGCTGACCACACCGGTTGTTGTGATGATGGCAGCGCCGCCAGCACCGGCGAGGAAACCACCTGTCCCGGCCACACCGATCGTTGTGAATCCAGCCGCAAGACCAGCGCCAATGACGGGCGCCAGAAGACCAGCAGAAAGCCCAATGACCAGACTACCACCGACGGTCGCAAGACCCATGAGGGCGATCCTTTTGTTTCGGGCTCTTTTTCGTCGGGACTCCATGTGCTCGTCTTCATTCCAGTTCTCTTTATTGGCTTCCTCTTGCATCTCAAGAGCGTCTGTGACTCGCTTTTCGAAGCGACAGATTTCAAGCCAGTCTACGCTAAGGTATTTTCCGACCTGCTCTAGGAGTTGTCTTGACCGCGCGTCGTAGACGGAATCCGCTATGAGTACTAGGAACAAGTCGCAGAGTATCGTCCACCGGAGATCGATGTCGAGGCTTTTTGTATCAGGAAGCTGTGAGGGCATCCGGACAGCCGGCAGGTCCTCGCCTTCGTGCTCCTCGTACGGTGGTGGTGGTGATGGGCTCTTCGCCGGATCGTGCACGCTGAGACTCGAGGTCGACTTGCCCTTTTCCGAGAACGAATCAGGCCTAGGAGATGACACCGACGGTCTGCCCGAATCCGTCTCTTTGGCCTCTTCCTCCTCAGCAGCCGGATTCTTTACCCTCGCATTCTGCATAAGCGCAGGCGTCAGATCCGCCGGAACCACGCCGTGCTCCGACAGCTGCTCAATCATGATCTGCTCCGACTCGTTGATGTCCATATGCGAGTATAACCGCACCATCATCTTCTGCGCCCACATTTTCGTCGTCTCCTGCACCTGCTCCAGCAGCTTCTTGACACTCCTGGTCTTCTCAAGCTTTGCGACTCGCATCTCCATCTCGACTGTAGCCAACCGCACAAGCCCCACGTAAGCAATGCGCTGCCCTTCGGTGAGGAGGTTCTTGGTTGTCTGCATTTGCGAGAGCGGATCGCGCGCAGCTTCATCGTCTTCATAAAGAGTGTTGCTCCGCCCCTCTTTGAAGAGGTATGCCGTATTGTCGTCCATGCTGGTCTGTGATTCGGCGTCGTCGTCCATTGTGACTCGTGTATAGCCCTTCGCGGCACCCCCGACGTTGCCATAGCCGTGCATGTCCTCCAATTCCTCTTCGTTCTCCCTCGCAATGAGTTTATTATCGTCATCGTACATGTCGTAGCGAGCGTATGCGGGCATTGTCTGCCATCCGCCATCGTCGAACTCCTTTGCCGCCTCGGGAGCTTTCGGGGCGAGTTGCTGGTGGGAGTATTCGGAAACGGCGTTGGGCTGCGGCGGAGATACCAAGCTGCTGCGCTTGTCGACGGGGGAAGTGGGCGAGGACTGCTCTGGGAGTGCTTCCTTTGCTTGCGCCGGCTTCTCGAGCTCCCCTCCTTCGGGCTTTGGCTCTGGGGTATCTTGCTTTGCTTCTGGGTGACCATTCACTCCCTCATGAGGTTCTTTCTCCCCATTCGCCTCTGCCGGTGCATCCTTCGGTACGGGTTCATCTTTCGCCGTGTCACTCGTTGGCAGCGCAAGCTCCTCCCGACTCGCAGGCTTCTCGACGGCATCCTTGAACTCTTCCTCCCCGTCACTCTCCGGCTGCGGCGGCCTCGGTTTTCTCTTCCGTATAGGCAATCCAAAATCGTCATATTCCACCACATCCTCCTTCTTCGCTTGCCCCTCCGTGCCCTCTGTAGATTTGCTCCCGGCCGCCGAAGGGGTGCCGGAAGCGGTCTCGGTCGACATGGCGCACCAAGCCGGGGAGCATTCACTTCATGTAGACAGCGACTGCGGGGGAAACAGATAGATAAATAGCGACTCGGGGTTGCGCAAGCACGTCGGCGATTTACGAGTATGTACAGGAAAGGGTAAAGTCAGCGCTGCGCCCTCAGGCCATCATCCTGGAATCGACGTCCCCGGTCTTGCTGCCTCCGCCTTTGACGGTTGCGGGCGGTCCGTGCGCCGGTTTCGACCTAGAATTTTTGAAGGAACGCATTGCTCCCCCGCAGTTTCCTCCCGCAACCTCAAACACCAAACGTCGCCATGAAGCTCAAGCGCGCAAAGGCTTATCGTAAGCTGCTCTACCAGTACGAGGTGAATTTCGGCTTTAGGTAGGCCTTCGCTCACACTTGGCGGCCCCGTTGAGCTGGTACTGACTTTTGCAGAGAACCATACCAAGTCCTTCTAGACTCCCGGATCCTCGAAGATGCCTGGCGCTTCAAAATCGACATCGTGTCGCGGCTTGAATCTGTACTGCAAGGCAAAGTCAAGCCTATGATCACGCAATGCGACATCCGCCACCTCTACAACGCGAAGCCGAAGAACGACGCCCTCATCACAGAAGCGAAGGAGTTTGAGCGGCGGCGGTGCGGTCACCATGAACTCGAACACCCGCTATCCTCCCTCGAGTGCCTCTCCTCGGTCGTCGACGCGAAGGACAACCATACGAACAAGCACCGCTACATTGTCGCATCGCAGGACCCGGAGGTGCGCGCGCACATGCGGACAATCGCCGGCGTTCCGCTCATATACATCTCGAAGAGTGTCATGATCATGGAGCCCATGGCGCAGGCTACCGAGGAGCTGAGGACAAGGGAGGAGAGCTCCAAGTTCAAATTGGGCTTGAAGGGGCAGCGGAACCCGGGCAACACACCACAGAAGAGAAAACGAGACGAGGAGGAAGAATCTCATGATGCCCATACTGAGGCTGGAGCTGCAGAAGAGGCGCGCCCTCAGAAGAAGAACAAGAAGCGAAAGGGCCCGAAGGAGCCGAATCCACTCAGCGTCAAGAAGGCCAAGAAGGAGATCGGTCCCTCACAAAGCAATGCGCCGAGCCAGTCTGCAGCGTCCAAGATTTCGAAACCCGCCCAAAATACCGCCGAAGCGTCGGGTGTGGATGGCGAGGGTTCCACACAACACAAGAGGAGGCGGAAACACAAGTCTAAAGGTGGCTCGGAAGCTGGGATACATAGAGACAGAGATGCGGATGCGTCTTGATGGCCTGCCGCACGAGGGGAAAAATGAATGGCGTCCATGATACTAGACCTTTAGATCATCAGCATACGAGGGCATACAGGCATGGAGATTGCCTACCTCAGGCGCCACTTTCCCGGGCATGTGCTCTGCGAGCTTGGTGATGAGTATAAGTTGCGGGAAGAGCCAGTCTTCACACTTTTTTGCCTTGTGCAAGAAGGTCTGAAACCTTCGGTGGCAGCACCAACGTGCTTCGGTCGTTCCGCTTGACGAATTCGACCACGACTTCGGCGGTCTTCTCGGGCTGGTCTTCTTGGAGGAAATGACCCGAGGACGGGAATACTTGGAGCTGGAATTTACCTACAATCATGTTAGATACCAGATATACCCGCAAGGTGAACAACATACCTTGCATCTGCCCGATCATCAGTTCCTTGTCTAACCGATCAGTACCAGCAAGCAACAATAGCTTTGCCCCCTTTCCACCCAAGAACTTCCCACTCATACCACTAAACCAATTCTCCCAGTACGCCTCCGTGCTCGACAGCTCCGTCCGCCAAGCCCACCGCCCATCCGGCATCTGCAACAGCAAACTCGGCACGCTCGCCCTCGCACTCAGCGGATTTCTCAACGTCCGCGACCGTATATGCCACTCGATGGCTGCCTCCAAGCTCGGGAATGTCTTCGGTCGGCTGGCAAGATATGTCTGCATATGCTTCAGTGCCTCCATAGCCGAGCCCTCCACCACATCCAACACTGCGTATCCCAGCAGCTTGTTGCCCAGCGAGCCCTTCTTCGCCGTCTCGGTGACGACGGCTCCACCGAGACTGTGCCCTATCAATACCAGTGTCGGTAGTTCTGGCCACGCCATCCTCGTCCTCGTAAGGTGCAGCATATCCACCAGATCCTGACTTAGCAAGTCGATGGACAGATTGTTGTCGACGCGGCCTTCGGCGTCCCAGACTACACTTCCGTGGTCCCGCGCCTCCACAGCAAGTATCCCAACATCCGGCATCAATTTCCGCACATCCCGCGCGAACAACGCGAAGCTCAGCGCCGAGCTGCCTGCACCATGGTGCAGCACTAGCAGCGGCGCCTTCGAGCTCCCCGGCGGCGTGAGGTAAACGTGGAACTTCGCATGCCTGACCTGCTTCTCCGGCGCAGGGCGGCGCTCGAGGTAGAATTCCTGCGCGAAGTATTCGGACCAGGGTAGCGTCGGCGCGGGGCGCTGCGAGGAAGTGGGTATCACGGTGCCGGTGCTGGACATGGAGGACGCGGAGCTCGAGTCATCTTCGTAGGTGTCTGGGGGTTCTTCGGGGAGGGGCTCGGGCGGTGGGAGCGAGGAGAGCTTTGCTTTAGCAAAGGTTTTGGCTAGGTCGGACATGCTGTGAGGCTGGCTGGTTGGGGTGGGGCTGCTGTGCGGGGTTCGGTGAATAGAACTGTGCTTTCTTGGTTGCTGGATGGTAATGTGGTAATCTGCGGTTGCGGGTTGTGCAATCATGGGCTGTGGTTTGCTGCATGTGGAGTGGGGTTTCTCGGGCAGGGATCATGGGTGATGGGGCGAGGGGCTTGGCGATGGGATACGAGCTGTGAAGGCTCGCGTCACTGTTCCGGGGAATTGGGACCGCGACGGCGTGAGATGGGCTGTCACGGCTGTCAAACTTTCAAATGGCAAGACTCCAGGGGGGGTAAGAGTTGCTCATCCAGGTGCTCGGCTACGTAGACATGGCGATTGAATCGCGCGATGCGTTAGGGAAATCGTGTTTGACTTCCAGCCACACGAACCATGACGTCGATCTTTGGCATTAGCGTCGACCGATCTGCCAAACAGTTGGCCACCCCGAGACACCACCTTGACGATATCAAGGAAGACTGCTATCTTCCAGACTCTTCTCCTTCATATTTCCCCCTCTCCTTCTTTCCTCGTTCTCTCTTCTATTACCTCGCTGCATCGTAGCAGCTTCAAGAGTGGGTTTCCAGGGTACCGCACAACGCCTGCACTCACAATGTGGGGATCGAAGAAAGATCGCCCAGAGGATGGCGATCAAGCTCCCCGGGACGAGCAAGCTTCAACGAGAAGCTCGAGGAGAAGCTATGAGCCCCGTGAAGAACCGAACGAGCGAACGAGACTGCTCGATCGACCGCGGCCGCCGAATTCAGATGGTTACCTCGACCCTGATGACCCGGCTGTACGTGTCCTATCTGAAGTTACGTTAGACATGTGATTCTAATATCCACAGGTATCCCCCTACAACCTCTGGTCCGTCCGCTTCATGCGATGGATAACCGTCCTCTTCCTCATGGTCTCCTGCCTGTGGTGGACACTGCTCCTGATCTCCATCTTCGTCTCGCCGCCTGGCATGCACTCGCGCGGCTCCGGATTCTTCGACTTCTCCTACACCTGTCTTACCATCGGCAATCTACTCGTAACTGTTATCTTCTTCTCCGAGCCGGCAAAGGCAATTCGCATCACCACCGGCCTGATCGCCGGTTTCCTCCTCATCGACATGATCATGATTCTAGCCGTCCCACGCATACGACTCGAAGAAGGATGGGTCGGCATCGCCTCGGTAGTCTGGGCCACAGTGATTGCCATCTGGTGCATCCTGACCGACCGCGTCGTAGCCTGGGGCAAGCGCGAAGAAGAAGAACGTCTGACCGGCCGTCCAGAAACCCGCCGCACGCTGAAAGAATGGATCGCCGTCCTCCTCGCCACAATCTTCACCGTGATCTTCGTCATCATCACCATCCTCATGACGGGCACCCTCGCCATCCGCACCCGCGACTCCACCCTCGGCATGTACGGCGACCGCATCCTCGTCGACGGCGACAAGTACGCCGTACACCTCGCCTGCGTCGGCAACGTGTCCTACACGCACGGCAAGAAAGACGCCACCATCCTCCTCGAAGCCGGCGAAGACCCGCTGGAGTACGACTTCGAGCACTGGGCCTACGCCGCGTACGAAAACGGCACGATATCACGGTACTGCTACTGGGACCGCCCGGGCTACGCCTGGTCCGACAACGCGCCCTCTCCCCACTCGGCCGGCATGTCCGCCGACGCGCTGTCCGAAGCGCTAGCCAAAGCCGGCGAAGAAGGGCCCTGGATCCTCGTCTCCGCCGGCACGGGCAGCATCGTGTCCCGCATCTTCAGCTCGCGGCACCTCAAGGAAGTCACGGGCCTCATGCTCGTCGACGCCATGCACGAGGACCTGCTACACCGCATCGGCAGCCCCGGACGGGGTTTCTTGCTCTGGGGGTGGGGCGTCATTTCGCCGCTGGGCATCGAGCGGCTCGGGGGCGCGCTATTCAAGGGCCGCACGAGGCAGGACCGCGTGTATGGAAGGAATGCGTATCAGAGCGGGAAGTTTATCAAGGCGCAACTGCAGGAGAATCTTGTTGCCGACTCGCTGAGCAAGAACGAGGTTGTGAGTGCGCGGAATATTCAACGTGCGGATACGCCGTTGGTGGTGGTTAGTAGTGCGATTAAGTGTCGGACGGATACTGAGTGGGAGAGGAAACAGAGGGATTTGACTAAGCTGACGGATAATCTTGTGGGGTGGGATGTGGTTAATAAGGCGCCGCATCAGGTGTGGCAGACGCTCGAGGGGAGGACGGTTATGGAGAAGAGGTTGGGCCAGTTGGTGAGCGCGGCGAGTAAGGTGAAGATGCCGGTTGCTGGTGTGGAGGGGCTGCCTAGAAGACAGGTTGAGGGGATTGTGGGTGCGGAGGCGATGACGAGGAATCAGCTGCTCGGGGCTTGAGGTCTGAATAGCTCTGTAAGTTTTGGTGGAGACTGAGTCGTGTTGGTTTCCTAAGAGTATTTTTGACTTTGCTTCTCGTTGGTCAGTATCATGAGCACATCCGCAAGGCGTTGGCGGCGCACCTCTTCATTCTTCGAGTCTTTCGCCTCTTCCAGGTTGTATAGTACACAATATCCTCCTACAAATGAAGCTTTCAATACTTGTGCTGCTCCAAAGTATGCATACACCCTTCGCCCTACCCATATCCACTTTACGCACATCTCCTCGGGTCATATACAAATATATCACACACCTCCTACACACATCCCGTATTGACAATACGCGTCATACCGCCTAGCCCATAGCCTTTAAGAAATTCTTCTCCTTAATAGCGGCTCTCCTCTTCCCGCGCATCGCCTTTGTTAACTCCTCCCTCGCAGCGCTAGCCTTCATCGCGCCTTCTATCGTACCGTCGCCGGCTGGTAAATCGATCGTCTGCTCGTAAATCGGAATCTTGGGGACGAGGAGCTCGGGGTTGGCGAGCTGTTCTTTGCGGAGGCGTTTGGCGGCTAGACGGCGCTGTTTTTTGGATTTCGCTGATTATGCGTTAGCACCGGCATTTACTTGAGATGCCATTGGTTATGGTCGAAAGAATAAGGGATTGGGAATATACGGGTGGGTATACATACAGAACAGATCCCCGGCCGCACCGCTCTCGCCCTTCTTCTCCTGCCGCTCCAGCACCGTCCATAGCCACTCGGGATACTCTTCATCTGCTAGCGCTACGGGATCCCCTCTGTCTTTCAGGAAATTCAGGCCTTTGAGTGGTGTGCCTGCTGGTACTGAACTGCGGACCAATGGCGACGCTTTCTTTTCCGCTGCGTCTGGGGCGGGTGTGAGAGGTGCACTGAAGGGCTGCGCGGCGGATGTTGATGTTGCGGCGGGCGGAGTGTGTGAGGATGAGGGCGAGCCTTGTCGTGGTGCAGTTTGCGTTGCGGTGTTGGCGGAGATGGGTGTTGCGTTGAGGGTGGAGGGTGTGGTGAACGGGCGGAGGGGAAGATTTGGGGAGTGGGAGATACGGACGCGGCGCGAGGATGCGCGGAGGCAGATTCGACAGATCATATTGGGCGTGGAGTGGGCGCAATGGCTCGCAATGTTAAAAGTTGAAGGGTGCTCGATCGCGCATGAGCAAAAGTTCAGATGGTTCGGAAGATTGATGTTCCGATCCGGCTACAAGTCTGTGAGCGGAGGAGTTCGTCTCATTCTCTTCTTCATAGCAAATCACTCAATTCTTCACCTATTTCCATGAATTTTACACTTTGAGTACTAAAAGATTAGGTCGTTATCTCTCTAAAATCATGCCTTCACCTGCGAAGGGCATCGCAACACCATATGGGCTGCTCAGCCTGCTCTCCTGCCAGCCGTGTTCTTGACCGGAAGCTTGGCATGGTAATTCATCAAGGCAGCGCTTTGGTGCGCAGCCTTGTATCTTGCAACAGACGTCTTACAACCCACGATACTCCAAATTCGAAGAAGCACCCCTCGACGAGAGAACCAGCTCGGGACAAGCAGGTACACCGTGTTTCCACATCCGTTGGGATAGTTGACCTTAGGCTGACTGGCTCTTAACAGCCTATGAGTCTAATTAGGAGTACCTATTACCGCGAGCTAGAAAGCCTGGCTGTTCTGTCGGAGTGGAAAACTACGATATACGAGAGTGGACCCGAGGCCACTACCTTCGCCAGAGTCTAGGACTGATCTCCGCCTTTTGACGCTTTGTGCCCAGTACGATGTCGTCCCAGCCAGATTCAGGACACCTTCCAGTGAGTGAACCACTAACTCCCGCTCTCCTCATTGCCCACGTGTCTATCCGGCAAGAAACTAGCCGGACCTCTTGTTCAAATTTGCTAATGAGACCAGCTGGTTCTTCATACACCTGGGGCGTCTCCAAAGTCTGGACTTGAAGACCCCAGGTCGATTTCAGGGAAGCTGGCTTGCCCTTTTTGCCGCATATACTGGCCGCCTGTACTCGCGAACATACTGCAGAAGTACTACGCTGACCTACCCAACCTGTTAAAGCGCACATACTCATTACGCGAAACGAGGCAATGGTGTCCTCACTGCGATTCGGAAATAGCCTGGGCCGAGGAGGATAATGTCAAGCGGGACGATGGGTGTTCAATTGATATTTTGACTGTATTCCACTTTTTTGTGTTTGGGACTTCGACAGTAGCATCCAGTGGAACGTCCCCGCGATCATGCTCTTTTTGCGAGACAATCGAGTGTCATCCATGGACGGCCCTCGGGACGACAAGGTATTTGGATTGCGCCGTCTGTCGAGTCATTCTGAGGCGTTTGCGCCTCGGCTTATTGATCCCAAAGTCATTGATTACGACATTATCCGCGCCTGGTTGCACGATTGCTCGTCAGGTCATAAAGGGATATGTCAGATGGCTCGGCAAACGAACGTCCCCGGCCTCAAAGTCATCGACTGTTCAACAAAAAAAGTAATAGAGGCTCCAGACAAATGCCGCTACGTCGCGCTTTCGTATGTCTGGGGCCGATATCATATTCCAGCAAGGATCGAGCGACCCGAAACCCTTCCTGCAACCATCGCCGATAGCGTCAAGGCTACACTTGCTTTGGGGTATCAGTATCTCTGGGTTGATCAACTAGTACGTATTCCTGTGACCTCCTCTCGCCGGATTTTCGACAGGCGGCCTTCGGTCGTTAGCGGAGCGAGGACGAGGAGCACTCAGAGTGTTTGCCTCCCTGGCTGCATAAGGTAGCCAACCAGGCGCCACGTCCTGTCCGATCGGAAATCTGAGCCGAGAAAGTGCCGATCAACGTAGGCTAATTGTGGGGTAGTGTATTGATCAAACGGATGCTGCCGAGAAACATACTCAAATCAACGCCATGCATCGCATATACGCCGAAGCGTCATTCACCATCATTGCTGCAGCTGGAGAGCACTCGGATCATGGGCTCCCAGGAGTAGGGGATACGCCCCGTCGCCCGCAGCAGTCCTTCCAGACTGGACACAGAGACTACTCCCTTACGGAAATCTTCCCATACGTCAATGCCAATCTACGAAAGTCCCCATGGGGGCCCCGTGCTTGGACTTATCAAGAGGCCTTCCTGTCTAAACGCAAGCTGATCTTCGATGATGATCAGGTCTCCTTTGTGTGCTCTTATGTATTATTTGCAGAGAGCTTCACACACGAGGTCAAGCTAGAGGATATGACTCTTCCTATGCGCTTAGCTCCTCTATTTCCTGTCAAGCCTGACCTCACGAAAAATAGCCTTAGTGCCTGCATTGAGGAGTATACAAGACGAGCTTTGTCTTACGATTCGGATTCTTTGAATGCCTGTTTAGGCATTCTAAACCATTTCGCTGCTGCTTCGACGTTGGAAAGCAGTCACGTATGGGGACTAACCTTTGGCTTCCCGCTGCACTCAGGCTTCCTATTACCTTCGACCGAAGGAGACCAGTTCTGTATAAACTTGGATTGGTATCATCCTCAGCCTGGCCGTCGACGACCGTCATTTCCAAGCTGGTCCTGGGTCGGGTGGGAGGGCCCAATCAGAAACACCTACTGGGCTCATGAAGTGATCTGCGGTCCGTCTGTCCACAGCGACCACCTCAACATACAGGTACTTGACTGTAACAAGTGGATGCCTCTACGGTCATACCTTGAAAGCAATCAAGGTGTCCAGTGGAAGGTCTATGAGGCACCCCGTTTGCTTAGAATAACCGGTGTCCTCGCGGACTGTCGAGTCGTAATGAAATTGCCGAGAGAGCCGGAAGGATTCAAGGGAGGACGCAAGTTGAGATACCCACTGTCAAAGGTGACTACATCCAAACCAGACTCTACTTCAGGAGAGGCTCACGATCGTATCATACAGCCAAGCGAGATGTTCGAGATACTCCTAGATTACCCCGCCGACGAAGATGAGGCGGCGCTACAGGATTGCAAAGCCTTATGGCTACCCCCAAGACGATACGTTAACGGGAGATATTTGCTCCTCAAACATGTTGGCGAACGGTTCCAAAGGATTGGCTTACTGAGGATGGCTAGTTCATGGCGTGAAGATGAGGTCCCCCGGTTCTTGGGCGAATTAATGTGTGATCAGGGGGGTAGTGACAATGTTGATAAGTTGGCATACAACCGCCTACCAGGGAATGCAGAAGTGGTCACTACGAGGGAAACGATCATACTGGAATAAGCAAGCCCGGGATGTTGGAGTCACGAGTGTTGGATTGAGTGGTACTCGGGCCGTACGATCTTGAAACTAGCCTACAGCATTGATTAGCTGTTTTGGGAGATACCGACCCTGAGTACGGTCTGACGTCGTTGTCTCTCGGGCGCAGCCATCTGCTGAAGCTATATCTCAGAAAACAGTGGGAGCATTGCTTCAAGCTTTACTTCGGACGGTGAAGCAGTCGCAGTGGGCCAGTCTAGACGAAACAGGACCGGGATGGGTCAGACTTCTGCAGCATACGGAACCATGTCAATACACACATGTCAATCCAGCAAGCATGGGTGATTTGCGCGTCTAACATAGATAAGCAGTAATTCAGAGCCTCGCAGAAGGCATCAAGTCATTCATGTCAGATAGTATGCCTCAGCGGTACAAACACGAAAGTGCCCATGCTCATTCCGAAGGCTAGATTGATCACTGTTACCATCCACCTCGTTGCTGGCCCACCCAGGGCCTCAAGCCCACTTTCCAAGTGGCGCCATCAGACCAGCACCAAGGAACAAGAAAATTACTTGCATCGCCAAGCCTTTTATATACCTCGTCACTCATGGATCGAACAAGAGGCCGCGGGAGAGGAAATCAACAAGGCTTGTGTATATCAAGATGCCAGCCGAAATAGAGTCGAGCATTCCAGAAACAACATTCGCCGTGAAGCTGCCCGGGCTATCCATCGTGTGCATACCCAACCCTATTGCGGTCGAGACCGGCGTTGTGAGACCATAGAGCAGGTATAGCATGTACGGCATCCATCTGTACCGCTTAGAGAAAACAATTTACAACAGACGAGCACCAATCCCGAGACCCTCGAAGGACTGATGAAAGACTGGGATCGGATACAGCACGTTGAATTCTCTGCCTGAGACGCCGAGGTTCAAGCCGATGATGACGGAGTGGAACATAATTCCGAACTCGAGGATCAGGAACGCAGCGAGTTGCTGGTGGAAGGAAATGCGCTCGAGCAGGGCCTCTTTCTCTGGAGTGATGGTATTGTCATGGCCAGAGGGTCCAGGCACGCCAACAGGCACAACACTTCCAGTGCTCCCTGCGGTGATGAGTTGCTCGATGTTGGGGCCATCTTCGATGCCGTACTGCATCTCCACATGTTTTTCAGTGGACAGATCGACCAAGAAGATCATTATGACCGAGGTAAGGACGACAGCCGGGACCCACGAGTACTCTGTCCAGTCACCAGTCAGATCCAGGAGATGGATGAATGCCGACTAAATATCAAAGGTATCTGCAGGTCTGGTTACTGCTTTCGAGTTCAAACGCTAGACGCTGTCTCGTTTCGCTAGCTTCTTCTCCAAGTGGAGCCACGCCCTCCTATCCACCTTCTGACGTCCCTGTCTCACTTCGCACGTCGTCAATCCTCAAACCCTGATACTCTTTGATAAGCGAATGTAGCTGCGCCTTGGTTGGATCCTCATCCATCTTCACGATATATGGGATTGGCCAATTCGCTTGTATGTGATCTGCGGCGAGGGAGTCATCGGCCTCGTTATCATGCAGATTAAGATAAGTGCCTAAGACTGCGAGGTCTTCGGGCGACATGGAGTCCCGGAGGGCGCGGTATGTCAAGTCACCGAGGTAGTAGGATGAAGATTGGTTCTTCAGACCGCGTACACAGAGTATCAGCGTCGAGCGCACCACATCGCGCAAAGTAGGCGTTTCTGAGCTCGGCGTTGATGTAACCTGTCTCAAAGCCTCCATGGCAATATTTCCAACGTAGGTAAGGAAGTTGCACAGGTAGACGTCACAGTGCTCGAAGCTGTGGCGCAGAAAGTAAAGCCGTGCTAGGGTTTCGAGACAAACTTTGGCTTGTTTGATTGGTGCGGTGACAGCTGAGTTGGTGACTTCGTGGGGCCAGAGGAGGGATAGAACCACGCCGTTGTATTCTAGGCTGGCTAGATGTCAGTATTTGCTCAAATTATCTTTAATTCTGAATGTAAGTACACGGGGGAATAATGGGCTTAAACCTAACGTGAGACTTACTGCAGGGCAATTTGGCCAGGCAAGACGATTCGACTGGATGATAGTAGCTCTGGGAGCGCGTGAAGCCATTCATCAAGCCTCGCCTTGAAACCCAGAGCTTGTTCAAGCGAAAGACCTCGAGTCCTGTTCTTTTCGCCAAATGAGGCGGCCGCTATGTCCGCCTGGATAAGTCGCAGATGAATCGTCTCCCGAAAGACAAGGGCGAATCGAGTCGGCGTTCGTACAGCGCTTTGAGAATACTGGACCCAGACTTCGCCATACCACTTAGGGTCTACCTCAGGATCTGGAGGTGGGAACTCAGGTGGCGGTATCAGGGGGGGTTGGAGGAAGTAGTAGCGAACCATGATGGTCCAGAGCCAGAGGCTAGGGGTTGGTCAGTACAGAATTGATATGGAGAACAGTTCGAAGCTTACCACCAAGCAGTGAACTCGCGGGCTTTTCGTAACTTCGAGTTCTCGATCTCTGGAGCTTGGCGCCATAATTTCATATTGTCTGCTAGTGCGACAGCCTGAATAGTGTATTGGAAACCCCTGTTCGCGACATTAGCTCAGCACACCACGTACTGCTCATGAGTAGTAGCTCACTGTCTGTCCATGCTGTTGATATTCAGTGTGAAGTTCAATACAATCGCTGCCTGTATCGTAGTAAGGTTGCTTTTATCACTTTCTAGTTCCCAAAGTCTCTTCGCTTCGGCCAGGAACTGATACTGGAGACTTTTTGGGTGCCAGAACTTGTATCGTTCTGGCACATCGGTGCAGGCTTGCTATCATAATGGTCAGTGTACCTATTCTTGTAGAAGAAGATGATCTAGGGGTGCATACACACGCCGAAGCCAGCACAGCGTTCACTAGCAGAGACGAGCAGTACTTTGTCCTCCCTTTCGCCATATCCTGCAAGAAAGGCGCCACCTGGAATGCCGGACAGCTCCCGTACTGGAAGAGAATGTATGCTGTCAGCAGACGCCGGAAAAGAATTTTGTCGGATATGACGCTCGTCCATCTCTCAGGCGTGACTTGATCCAGCAGAGGTTCCACGAGCTGAGCACTATGATAAGGCTTCAAGTACTCTGGCTGATAAGTAGCCAGTTCTGTTTCTGCAGCAGCCACCTGCCTTAGAGTTGCTTGGTACATTGGAGATCTTAGGTACCCATTCTCCGGCGTCAACAGGAAGGCGGGAAAGTCTTGAACAAGAGGAAACTCGTAGCGGCGTCTCGACTCCGGAATTAATGACAGCTGAACCAAAAGATCACCGGTCTTAACATGGTTGACTAGCGTATCAACGTCCACTCCTGATCGGATTCGACGGAGGATCTCAAGGGACTCTTCCTCAGGTCTTGTCCTTAAAAGTTTGTACAGTTCTTCGTATACGCCGGTCCGTTCCTGCAGCTCGTTGGCCCTACGTTTTGCCCCTTGGAGGCGAGTCTCCGATGGCCGGAGCGCATATTCGCATGGAACGTTGAGAGCTTTGCACTTGTTGCACGCTGGACGTTGACCGTCGCACTAGATATGACACCCCTTAGGAATGAATTGGTACTGACAGTGCATTCACGAACCTTTGTCCTTTTTGCCCTGCAGGATTCGCAGGCTGTGCCAAGGCGCTGCTTCTTAGGCTGTTCTTTGCTTGGAGGGAACCGCTGTCCACGGCTCAGGGCTGGAAGGAGGGGACGAAAGGAGCTGGAACCAGCGTCCATGTCTTAGAGTGGGCTGGCGTCTGTATGGAGAGCTATGCTCCTGTCGAATTTTTCTTTTTTGGATTTTTCTTAAATAGCCTGTGGCTACTGGCTCACTCAGGAAGTATAGAGAGGTGAAAGCGTAATCAACGCTGCTCACCGTGCCTCGCTGACCATGGGCTCAGCAGCCTTGTTGTGCGCTAAACTCTCCATGACTAGCGCGCTAGATGATCAACTGCTAAAGGCACGCCACAGTGATGAGGGGTAAGATCTTACTTTTACCATAGAGCTAACGTTATCACTATCTTAGAAGTCTCTGTAAACTGTGAATCGTCCTAGGCCTAGATTTCTGGATCAGTTCGAGAGGCTAAGCACAGATTCCATACGCGTAATTTTTCGGTTGCTTAAGGTATATGGGAATTTGTTAAAATATGGGATGGACGAGAGAGAGGATGGGTATTGGGCATGGTTCTTTAGACCCGTTCTTAATAAGCTAGCTGACGCCTCGTAAAATTAGCACAAGTAAGCGTCTTTAGCATTTGTCTATGCTAGCGATGGGTTCTGTTTGCTTCCTGCAGTGGGTCCGTTCTGAGAACCTGATCAGATCCCATAATGATCCACCTCCTCGTGGCTGGGGAGGCCATGCTCGAGACGCCTTAGCGCCCACCGGGCCCAGTGTTCATCCACGTTGAAAAGGTCGAGCGCCTCCGGCGCAAATTCAGGGCAGGAATGGTTCGGCCATTCTAGCAGCTACAGATGGCAATTCGCCCCCCTCCGCCGCCGCCTGCGCGCCAACGCACTAGCCAGAGTAACACCATCTCCAGGTACCTTTCAAGTACTACCATTTGTCGTCCAAGATCTCCAGGGATCTCGGTCACTAGACAATGTGAAACATCAGTTTGGAATCAAGCCATGAGTGTTCTACCTAGGAAATAGATAAGCTATACTGGCCACCGATTCTGATCCTTTACTACTCCACTGTGGTTGAGAATTCTGTGTACGAAGTGGTTCATTTCGAACATGGAAGCACGTTCATATGGGGCTTTGTAATTATGGTGCACTGAATGTAAGCACGATGCTTCAGAGCTCGGGGTTTTTTTTTTTTTTTTGCTTGGATGAGTTGCCTGGAATAAAAGAACGTCCAGGGATAGTAGTGTTAATGACAAGCCGAGAAAAATACCGAAAATTAGAATGCTTGATTGGCTGCCAACATGACGATACTTTTCATTGGTAGGATGTTCAACCATTATCCCCCAGCCTTGAACCTGAATCTGGACGATCGATGTCCTTAATAAGATATTCCAATCTCCGTTTCTCCAAGTCCTCACCTATGTTCCCTTGATCTACTACCCAGATAGACTGCACTTGCCAATCTTCTGGTGGATGTCTACCAACGTTGCGCCCTTGTCCTGTAAATCTATCAATCAGATCGACTTCCTCTGCCCCCAACCCTCCGCGTACAGCATTGAATACTAATTGACCGAGATAGTGAGAATGGCTTTGGTCGCGGAGGCCCATGGCGGCCAGGATAACGGTGGATCGCAAGGACTGTAGAGAAGCTGAATGTGCGTCGGCTTTGATGGACGCGTAGGTGCTAAAGGCGAGGTGGCTTAAGTATTGGACCATGAAAGCGTTGTTTGCTTCGAAACCATGCCGGAGGTAGTACAAACGTACTAGGATCTCCATAGAGCGCTTTGATTCCAACAGCATGGCTCTAGCCGGCTGTTGAAGGACCTGTAAAGCTTGTGTCTCGTGCTCGAGGTCTATTTTGCTCGCCACTGGCTCTTCAAGAAGATTGACAAGGAAGTTATGGTACTGCATACTATTGTATGGTTAATCTTGAGAAAGCCGAAATACTGTAAGGTAGAATGTGACTCACTGGAGTTGAAGCTGATAGGGAGTGACAATTTTTTTGGGCTGTAAAGGTTCTGGTAAGTCGGCGTACCACTCCTTCAACTTCGCGCAGTAAGATAGAGTCGAATCAACCGATAGGAAGTTGCTATCGTCGTTACGATTATCGAATAATTCCGATGCGATACGTATGCCGATCAGCCATATTCGGATTTTTGCCCAGAGAAATTGTCCAAAGTAAGAAGAGAACACCGCCGAAACCGAGGGAAACTTGAAGCGGATGTCACCGTACCACCCAGGCCGCTCTAATGGGTGTGGAAGGGGCACTTTAGGTGCGTATCTGAACAAGGGAGACCTGCCCATCATATAGCTGTTGGGACTGTCGCAAAGTTAGAACAGTTGATAAAGACGTATAACGCTATAAACATACCCTTGCCATGCGTACAAAACCCAAGCGGTAAAGTATCTGGCATCTTGCTCTTTCTTGTCAATTCCAGGGGATGGATGGAATAACTTAAGCGCATTGGCCATGGCGACTGCTTGGGTATTATAATAATATCCAATCTTGTCTACCCCGTTCATGTTGTATATATTGTTAAAGATAAGCGCAACCTGAAGGGTGGTAAGCTTAGGCTCGGTGAATTCCAGGTCCCACAGTCGTCGAGCCTCGGCGAGAAACCGACACCCCAAGTTATCTGGATTCCAAAACTCAGCCCTGTACGGGTTTTCCATGTCACAGAACTATTGAATCGTTCAGCCAACCGTCGAGATAAGGCAACAATGACGACACTTACGCAAGCCCACGCCAATACAGCGTTAACTAGGAGAGAAGAGTAGAACTGATGTCGGCGTGCAGCCATATCCTCAAGAAAGTAGTCTTTCTGGAAGAATGGACCCAGATGATACTCGGAATGGAAAAATCTGCGGAATAGTCTGCGCATCAAATTGTCGTCAGAACAAACCGAAGTCCACCTGGACGGCCTGATAAGGTCTAGGTTTGTATCCACCATTTCCGCAGAGTGGTAGGGCTTCATATATATGTTTGCGTACGGACTCTGTTCTCTACTAGACCCGTTCTCTGGGGTTGCAAGGCAGTTGCCATCTCCGAAGGAACAGTCGTATATCCATGTGTCGAAATACACATTTGCAGACTGTAGTAGGAAGGCAGGCATCTCGGGCAAATATGGAAATTGGTAGCGGGATCTGTGCTCTGGTACCACCGCAAGCTGTAAAAGCAGGCTCCCGTCTTTGATTTGGATGAGGATGGATTCCGGGCTGATACCTGCTCTAATACGCCGAAGTATCTCGAGCGATTCTTGTTCCGGCATGATCCTCAGCATTTCGAACAGCTCGGTGTGAGCAGACACATCGTGCTCTAGTTTTTGAAATTTCCGCTAGATGGGCGTTAGGTAGGACACATCAAGGGCTATAGAGATGCTAACCATCAAAGCTACTTTCTGCTTCTCTGGATAGATACACGTGAGTTGGCGAACTGCGCATTCGCCACATCTTGGTCGTTCGCCATTGCACTGCGCAGAAGGTAAGTACAGAGAACAAAGCAGTGGTCCAAAACGTAGAGCGCGCATACCTTTATTCTACGTACGCGGCAAGCCTCACAAGCGATGGATATCCGTTTTTTTCTGGGTGCACTTGTGGTTCCGGATGTCGCTTCCGGGTTCCCGCAACATCGGGTAACAACGGCAGTAGAGGACGCTTCGAGTCCCTTAGCATATTGAAATACTCACTGAGAAAAGGAGAAGATAATTACTAGGAAGTATATCGCAAAGTAGTATAAGCAAACGCCGTGCAAATTTCAATCCGCACTGAGGAGCGAGGTATTCAAGCAGATGTGGGGAATTTTTGGCGCAGTGAAACTATTGAGTTTCGGGGATGCTATCCCATCCAATCATTTGTTCAATAAAATTGGTTGACTTGTGCTAGTCGTTATGCCACGCGCGATATTATCTTGTGACGTACGGCCTCTCAGCAAGAATATGAGCGAAAGAAGACCTCTGGGAATGGAGGTCTTGGAACATGGAATCTAAAGCATCCCAACACATTCTGTCGCTTGTCTGTTCTCAACCCGCCCCCAGTTCGAAGTGTATAGTCTTATGCCCTTGCGCCCGCAAACCTCGTGGTGCGTATTCCATGTCTCCCGCTTGATCCTCCAAGTTCGGCCAGCTATGCAACAGGTCTGTTTTTTGACAATAACCATAACTAGACCAAGTCAGTGCAGGCGTAGAATGGCGACCTTCTTGACGACCCTAACGCACCAGATGTGAATTGTGCCGCTGAAGACGTTACACATATTAAGCACGGAGAGTGATCTAGAAAATAAAAATAAAAATAAAAATTATCTTGGAGTAACACATGCTCGAAACCCAGCTGCTTCTGATTGAGGTAGATTGTACCGATCACTGTTTCATCAGGCTTACATGGGCCCGTTGTCGCGCTCGCCCCTCTACATTGGATAGCACCCTTGGAATCTCGTAGTGTCCGCCTCTTGACGCTGGCGTGTACGTACCACGCTATATCGCTACCGCACCTGCCTTCGTTGCCCTATAAAATGACTGCCGCGCTATACTTGATCAACTCGCGGCCGAGCGGGATAACTGCACATGCCGAACCCGGTAAGCACCACCGCGATATGTCGGGATGCGCGTGCTGCTTTGAGTGGTAATGCGCAATGACACCTTCTTTTTCAGCTTTCCGACCGTCCATGTGGTTGTGGTTGTGCGCGGGAGGTGGAGGTGCCGAAGGGCATGTGGATAAACTGGTGAGCAACGTGGAGGGGTGGGCTTGTGATGTTAGTGTTTTGGCGAGATCCTGGGGAAAGTGAGGGGTGGTGCAGGTTAGATGTTTCACAGGGTTGCATGCACCTGGGTGATGCATGTGCGGGGTGTAGAGAACAGCTGGCATCACCAACACCAGCACCATGATCCCAGACAGCGAAGACGGCGTCAAGCATCGAAGAAAGGGTTGAGGTTTGTAGCAAATAGATTTTAGGTATCTCGACGTCCTCAAGCCAACCATCTGCCATTAAGCACAGCAGAACCTCCCACAACACCACTCCAATAAACCAAACCAACCAAGGAGATCAGTAGCAATCATATACACACTTGAAAGGGTCGTAAACGATAGGACAGGATGAGAGACGTGAGCAAATGTCACATCCACCCCAAAAAGGCACTTGCTTGCCCAAATTCCAATTACCCCTCGCGGCAATTTTCCTGCCAGCAACGCCTCCAAACGGTCATTCCAACCCTAACACCCGAAATATGGAAAAAGATTTGAGGGGAAGGAGGGTGGGAAGATAGTGGAGGTGTAAATATATACACAGAAGTATGGTGTCTAAAGATGAAGACAAGGTTGGCATAGAGACCTGGAGCGAGTATATCGGGTAGTCAAAAAGACACTAGGAAATGGAGTGATCGATAGGTGCCACCGGGACCCTGTCGCGGTGGTGTAGCATAACATCGCTAGCAAGAAAAAGCACACTGTGGAAGGAGAGTAGATATGCAGGCTGCTGCTATATCCACGCCATGGGCGCCGGGGCGTTGAAATTGCTAAATCTCGCATTGAACAGAGGTTGGATCTCGGCGAGGTAATCCGCCGCACAGAAGCGCGCGAGGTTCTTCTCCCGGATGACGGCGAGATCGGCCTCCATCTCTGCGTCGCGGACCACGCCGCCGAATTCCTCGGCGACTTCGTTGAGCTGCTCGAGTTCCGCACCGAAGGGGTGTGATTCCTCGCGTATGGTCGTGTTGAACATGTCGAGCGATGTGCGGTGTTCTCTTGACGCGCGGGCAGAGTGTGATGAGTGCACAGAGGTGTGCCGTGACATGCTCTGCAGGGACCGCTTCTGTGCGAGGCGTTCGTGGGCGCGCTTGCTGTGTGAGAGTGCACGCTCCGGTATCGCGGGCACTGGTGTCTCTTCTACGGGAGATTCCTGGACTTGTGCGAGGTTACCCGACGACACGGATTTCCGGATGCTCTTGTTTGCTGAGGAGAAGTAGCCCGAGAGGTGGTTTGGTGCCGGTGAGGTGGGGCTCGAGTTCACGGACGAGGCATCGGTGAGGGTCCCGCTCGAGGCGTGGGAAGAAGCTCGCGAGCGGGTCGTTGAAACGCTGTGATCCGAGTCGTCGGCTGAGTGGGTTGAAACGTTTGAGCTCGACTCGCTTGCTTTTCGTAGCGTCGCGATGTCCGGGGCGTTGTAGCTGAGCATGTTGGTCGTCGAGAGGAGGGCAACGGGCATGGAGATTTTGGAGCGGTCGATTTGGATGCCGGGACTCTTTACGGTCTGGCTGCGGGCTGGCAGTGGCGATGTGGAGGTGTCCTTGGAGGCATCTGGCCGCTTCATGCGCTTGGTGACAGCGCGCGCGAGCGACATTCTGGCTATGTGGGCCCGGTATAGGAACGTGTAGATTGAGGATAGATTTACTCTTTATTGTGCAGAGTGCCTAATCGAGCGGAGGAAGGGCCGGCAATCCTTTTGCGGTTGGCTACTGGCTCGCTGTCCGGAGGTGCAGGAATTGCGGGGTGTGGCCGCGGATAAATTGGCGAGCGTTGGGAGGATGATCACTGGATAGGTGGAGGACTGCAACACCTGACGGGCAGACAAGCAGGGTCGTCTTGTCGCAGTGTTGTGTGAGCTGCTGTAGTATGGTGATCACACCTGCGCTCCTTGCGCTGCAGTGTAGGATCGCGTGCGCTGTCGGCGTGGCACCCGGTCTTTGAATCGGGGATGGACTTGTGATACTACAAGTCGGGTCGCAGGATTGGCGTACAAAAGGTCCGACGCGGCGATCCACGGGAGTGTCCGATCGTATTGGTTGTTGTGTTGTGGTTCTGTGGTTGCCGACTCGCAGCAAGTGAAGAAGAAATGATACAGGTCCTTGGCTAAGAGCTGTGCAAAGATGTAGATCCGTCTGTCAAAGAGCGTAAGTGGGAGATCCAGCTGTCGTAAGGAGCGAACACCGGGACCGCGCGTTTTCGAGGGAGTGAATGGAGGCTGTTGAAGAGCCTGTGGCCACGCAGGGACAACGAAAAGAAGATAGGGAGGGTGGTGAAGATGGTGGAGCGAGGAAACTGATCCAAGCAAGGCAGGGGAGACAAAGGTAGAAAAGCTACAAACAGCGCAGAGCCCATCGCGGCCGGGGGATGGGCTTCAGCGCTCCATTTGGTAGGCTAGCCCGGCCGCGTCGACTTGTTGAGCAGAGATTGGCAGGGTGCACAGGGGTGGCTTCAGGAACAAGTCGGCGGCGGCGAATTGGATGAAGGTGTGCTCAGGGGATCCGGGCCCGCGGGATCGAAACGGCCTCAGCAGGCTAGATCGTAGTTTTGTTTGGAAGGCAATCCAATCGCCCACGCCTTGAGTGACTGGGATTTAGCGCCAACGTGTCAGGCTCACAGGGGCATCCACTCGCATCATGGTCTGTTCGCGCTGCCGTGCTCAATGCACTACCTGTTGGCTTGTTTCAACGCCGCGTAAAGATAGAACCGTCCTCTTCACCTTGATGAAGAGGCTTTCCGCATCCTCCGTTTGATTGATGGATGATGTTGGCCTGACAAACTCACCACTGCCATTCTCCCGCGCCGAGAGGAGAATTAACGACGGGACAAACTCTCCGTTCCCGTTCACGCCTCGTTCGCATTTGCTGGGGGCCTCACAGCCTCACGAATCCCACGGGACAAAGCAAATAAGCTCCGAGTCTCAAGTATCGTCCGCAGCGCGCGGTGGCGTGCAAAGCGAAGGGTTCTCAGGCGCTGCACACAGCTGTGGCTCGACTCCACCTGCCATTCATTCTGCACGGCAGCTGTCGCCGTCAGGCACAGTCTCCGGCGGGCGCCAATCTAGAGAACCTCACTTGTTGGTGCTGCCTACGCCGCACGCGCCGCATTGAACGTTTAAGCGTTTGTTTCTGCTATCGTGAGTCACGCGGCGGGTATTTTCTATCTGGAATCACCCCTAGATTGTTTGTTCGCTTGCGTGTTTTGCTGCAATTGCGCGCTGGTTGTTTCGAAACGTAGGTATGCAGCAGCAGAAGCGAACAAGGCCGCCATTGCGCGCGGAAGTGTGTGAAATTTGCACGAGTCGACGGCTTGAAACTTTCGGACTGAGAGTTCGGAACAAAGTTTGGTACGGCCCCGGCGGGCTGAGGCGTGAAGAGTGGCTGGAAAGTTGGCCGAAGGTTTTGACGGACGGCGCTGCGTGTTGATCTGCATGTCGGCGGTGCCGGCAGTCTCAAGGCTGAGAGCCCAACAAAGATGGCATTCGAAATTTTCTCCCACCTCGTGGCAAGAGCGTTCGAGAACGCCAATGTGGGAGATGCGGAAGGACCAATAGTTTGACAATACCCGCATCTTTGACTGGCTCACAGAGCATCAGGCAAACTATTTGAACGATGCAATCAACGATGGCTCGTTCTGGAGCGTCCCTACAATACGTCATATACGTCATTTAAAAAATGCATTCTCTTGGTGGCCCGGAAGGTCTGGGGTAAAAGTCTTGAATTAGAGCATGTCTGAGGCACTCGTCGGCTGCGGTTGCAAAAGTAGTAGTTGGTTGTTGACTGTACCGCATGCTGACGGGTCCGCCCCTTATTTGCGACGAACACCCTACCTGATGATTTCAGCATATGCACTCTCATTAGACGGCAATGAGCTGCGAAAGTCGTCGTATGCATCAGCTTCGCCGTCAGCTGCGGTGACACCTTCCAGCTCGTTCTCTAGCCGATCGTCGTGCAAGTCGTATAGCAATATGAGGCACCACAGCTCGATTCCACTCTGTCGGGTACAGAGCGTCATAGATGAGCCTGTGTGCGACGTTATCAAGCACTCGAAGTAGCAGCAGCTACTCCTCCATCGACTCCCACCCCTCGCCGCCATTCTCTCCCTCCTCATCCCCACTCTCGCCCTCTTCAGAATCCGAATCAGTCTCAACTTCATCGAGTCCCACAAGCCTCTCCTTCCCGTCGCCCTTCATCTGTGGAACCTTGGTCGCAAAAGCTGAGCGCACAGCCGCATTCGTGCTCGTGTCCCAGATCTGTACGGCCCCTTTGCTGCCTGCAACTGCCAATCGGAATCCCACCTCTTTGTCGGGGGCGAAGGTGGTCGAAAATACCTTGCCGACGCCCAGGTCGCGTGAGACCACCATGCTGGGCCCGGATGGCTGGATGTTCCACAGTTTCACCTGCTTGTCAGTTGAACCTGTGGCGAGGAAGCCGGGTATTATGGGGTTGATGTCGAAGGAGGATATTGACTCGTCGTGGGCTTGAAGGACCCACACGGGTTTGGATTTTGAGGGGTCTTTGGGTGCGTTGCGTGTATCGTGGTAGTGGATGATGCCGCTTTCTGTGGAGACCTGGTAGATGTCAGCTCTAAACAGAGTATAGGGGGGAAATTGAGCTTACATAGAAGAAATTGGGATCATGTGGGTCCCACCGCACTGTCTCAACGTCGCTCTCGACTCCCCATCGCGGCGCCTTCGCATCTGGGGCTCGCATGTCAGCCGCCACGACTGTCCTGTCGTAGCTGCCGCTGAGCAGAGCCGTTGACTCTGTCGGATGCCATGCCACTGAACACACTTTGTCTGTGTGGTATGCGTATGACTTGGCACACTTTGTAGTGTTCAGATCCCATAACTTGATCGTTTTGTCCGCTGAAGATGACGCGAGAAGGTTTCTGTGGTGGCGGTTTGCTGCAAGCGCAAGCACAGAGTCGACGTGGTACTCGTCATTGGCTTTCTTGGACTTCTTTTTCTTCTTTTTCTTGGGCTTTTCTGCATTGGCCGCATCTTCTGCGCCTTGCCCGAGTATCGCGTCTGGGTACATACTGTCCACCATGTCTAGATTCCACAACTCGATATCAGGGTCCATTG